>ARYC01004834.1:0-38260 GCA_000711775.1 Oxytricha trifallax
CTCTGGCAAAGCCAAGATCTATTTCAAGCATGAAAAGGTAGATGGTAGGTATTAGTGCACGACATGCATGAAATCATATACTCATTCAGCTAAAGTTAAAAGGCATATGCAAAAGCATAACCTCAGCGAGTTTTTGATTGAAGATTAAGAGACTAAAAAACTAGTACTAGCTAAAAGAAAGTCTAATACTCTTGAATAATAAAGAGAGCAGCAGGAGAAACACAAGAGGCAGAAGCGATTTGAATCGATGACACAACCAGTAGGCAATACAATTCCAGCATGCTTCTAAGCGAAAGCTATGAATATACCAGCATTAAATGCAGTTGATCTCAGCACTTGTATTGAAAACTACTTGAATATAAACGTGCCTGCAAAAGCAAAACTTATAGTAGTTGATGAGTATGCATACAAGGTGTATCCTTTCAGTTATCTTCTTAAGAACCAACAGAATTAGAACGAGTTTGCTAATGAATACATGGTTCTTAGAGTGGCCTAAAGAAAAGATTGCAAGAATTTGCTTAAGTTAGATGGTGTCATATTAAGCTATGGTTATATCGCACTAAGACTCGAGAAATTAAAAATGACTCTGAGAGACTATCTTTATCATAATCGATACCCCGATGATTTAAACGATATTCTTTCAGATATGATAAAGGGTGTCAAGGGGTTGCATGACCTTGGGTATGCTCATAGAGATTGATTTGAAGTCTGAAAATGTAATGCTGAATCTCTGCCCATTAGAAGTAGTTGTAATCGATTTCAATAGAGCTTTAAGATAAAAAATCGTTACTTTAGCATAGGTACTTGGGACTCCCGGATACTTACCAATAAGAGAGAAGTGGACAAATGGTTCTGTCTGATGGGATGTTTGGGCAGTAGCTGCAATAATATTAGAAAGTGATATGGAAAGTATGTCTTACTTTGGTACTAAACATGAAAAGCAATCAATAAGTTTGCTTAAAAACACATAAAGTAAGAAGCTGTCTGCAAAGAAATTAAAAGCATAGTAGAGATGATAATCGTGAGAGCTCCAAACTTCCTCGATAAACATTTGATGATATCCTTGACCCACTAGAGAGAGCAAAGTTCAAGAGATACAATAAAGATAAACAGATAAAATTTGTTTAAATAAGAACACTAATAATCATTAAATATTCATTAAATTCACATAAAACCTGCATTTTGTCTACTAACCCCAATAAGACCCCAACTATACCCTACAAATCAAAGCACTTATAAACCTAACAAGGGGTTTTTGGGGTTCCGATTATCATGACATATATTTTGTTGGTGTTAATATATTAAATATAGACTATTTGAATTTTACAACTCATTTCAATATCTACTTTAATAGGTTTATGAACTGATTATGTTTAATCCTTTAAAGAATCTATTTATTATAAAGTGAGGGATATAAACATCTACTTGCTGATTTATCTCTCTCTCACTTTTTAATTATTATTAATTAATTTTTCAAATAATATATTTAAATACTTTAATAGATACCTTAATTTTCGATTAATTTAACTTTATGATATCTAATTTTTTATTTGATTTCTAATTTTATTTGTTATTCCAAGCTTTCTTTTGCATAATATTGCCAATATTAATTCTGAAACTTAAAAAAATAAATGTGTAGTAACATTTGAGTAAAGAAATAACTGAGTGTTTTTTAACATATTGCATAATTCTTTGTCATATCTAAGTTATTATGAATTTCTTGCTTAAAATTTAATTATAAAAATGCATCAAATCAAATTTAAAGAGTTATAAAGCTTCAGACCAAGTGTTTTCTCCATTTATTATTATTTAATAAATATATTTTGATAATATTAAAGTTTGAATAACAAAATTATTGATTAATTTAAAAGTCATTTTAGTATTAATGTTTTTTCAATTATTTTAATATCAGTAACTGTCCATAATATATTATTATTAGTCTTTAATTAATCAATTTTAAATGGAATTATAATATTCTAAAAATAATAAATAAATTGTTATTTATAGTGTAGTGAATCGCTTGAGGCAAGGGAAATTAAAAATCTAGAGATCAAAATTAATTCTAGATATATCAGTATTAAATATGAGTGATTTATAAATATGTGAAAACATTAGTTTAGTTAGTTAGATTAGTTTTCATTATTATTACTACCGTTTATTCCTGGCCTCACTAAGAACCCTGACACAAAGCATAGGTCCGGCACTGTAAGTTGGTCAGTGACAAGGTTTTTAATTATTAAATTTTGTCTGGAATGATCTTGATTCCGAGGTGTGGTCAGTCTCGAGATGCTCTGGTTCAGTGACTGATCTGTATCTGTTCTTGTCGAATACTCTGTCACTTAGGAGTCAAAGTACTGCAACTTCGGAACCAGTGTTTTTCTTGTGTAGGAGTAGCACTGATTTCTTCCAGGGGTGCATGTCCCTCTCACTTTGCTACATCAGGACGGTAAGGAGTAGTTGCTCCAAAGATTATAAATCACTCACTAAAATTTAATACTAACTTTATATTTATAAATTTTATCGTATTTTTACTACAAAAAAATAATTTAAAGAATCATATGAAACATAAAGAATTGATAACAAAATAATTCATACATGCTTGATGTATTAGTTGAATTTTACAACAAAATATTATATTTACTTATTTAGAGTAATGTATTACTATATGTTTCAAATGGCAAATATTTCTATATATAATAATAAAATTATTCATTATTTCTGAATTTTAAATAATAATAAGTCATTCAAAAATTAAATCTCATTTCAGCATTTTAAGATTTACTAGATATATATATATAATACTTTAAATTGTAATTCCTTGCATATTTGTTAAACCTGCAACTTTTGTAAAAGATCATTGTCTGAATAATTTTTTCTTATATTTGATAACCTAATTAAATATATTCTTTGGCTATTTATATATTTTCAGAAGAAAACTGCGTTTAAGTTGCTCTTTTAATTATCGAGCAATTTTTTGCAGCTATTGATGATAATATATTTGATATGCAAGTATATTGCATACTCTTTCACTTTACATAAAATTTCATGAATTTATTTTGTTTGAATAAAATAGCATTTAAATAAAGAGTATTATTAAAGTCATGCTGATTGAGAATTTTTAATTAATTATTTACAAAACCTTAACAAAATTTTTATCTTAAATAATTATTTTAGAGATTTTATGTTATTAATTATAAAAATTAAGCATATTTTTAATTATTTCAATATCGGCACATTTAAAGACCGCTGATGGCGGAGAGATTTTAAAAATTTATTAGAAAATATAATAATTTTATCAATACCGTATAAATTGTTTATCTATCTTAAACATTTAAATTAAGAATTCAAAAATTCTAATAAAACTATACTATACTATATATTTTTCGAAAAAATATTAATAACTAAAGATTTAATAGAGGCCTTACAGTTCCTCTAAGTCATAATTGAAAATTAAAAGATCTTTGATCTATATCAGGATATTTGAATCATAAAGTTATATTATTATCATCATAACCTTTTGGTAATTAATTGATTTTAAAAAAAAATCAATTTAATATATAATTTAATCGCAGCATTTGTCGGTACTTTCAAAGATTGCAAATAATATAGAAAATATTTAAGTTTAGTCATTTCATTATATTAAATTTTTTTAAACGTGATAATTATATAATTATAGTTTCAATAGAATTTTTATCTATAAATCATTATAATTCCTTCAATAGTCCTGGATTTTTCATTTTTTATTTTGATAAATTTCTGTTTTTATTAAAGAAAGTTATTTAATCATTTATTCCTTGACTTAGATGACTTAATAATTCAGTTTAAGTTTATTATTCTTAATTTTTTAATCTTTCTAAAAGAAATATAAAAAGTTAAAAAAAAACTAGTCTAGTCTGAATAAATTCAGGTAAACAAAAAAATATATTTAAAAAAATGGAATACATTTTAGAATATTTCAGCTTATTGAGAAATAAAATTATGCTCAATACTTATAAGATTAGAAACATTTTTAACTTTATAATGATTAAATACATTCCTGCTTTGAAAGCTAGTTCACTATTGAAAATAAATTAGAAAAAAAGTCATTACCAATGGTTAATATAAATTTAAAATTCATCCTTTTAATATTTTATTGCTGAAGACATACTTATGAGAATTACTCTAAATAATAAGCAAAGTGTAAAACATTAGAAACATTAATAGCTTGGTGTTAATTTACTTTGATTGAATTATTGAGGATATAAGATTTCACTAATTAAATTGAAAATTTCATCATACAACTGATGCCAAAGATTAATTGGAAAGATAATATATCCAATATTTAAGAGTATAGAGAGAAAAAAGAAATGTGATACTTTAAAAGACATTTGTATCCGTAAATATTAGGAGCGACTTTCAATTTCTAAATATTTATTTTGTTTAATTTAAAAATCTCAGTAAGTTTAAATAACCATTTGAGGATTATGTTTGATTATTTGGAGACGTCTCTCCAATCTTCACTTTGCTAATGGAAAGTAGGGATGTTGTTAAAAACAAACAGGTAGGATTTAATTAAGGCATATAAGCGCAAACTTTAATCTGGAATGCCGATACCAACCTTAAGTAATCAAAGGCAGGAATCCATTATCAACCTGTGTTGACAAAACAGTAAAACATACCAATAATGATTTAAATAACATTTTATGAAATATAAGGGATCAACCGTAGTTATATTAGAGAATGCTTGTAAAGAAACTGTCATTTTCACTACAATTATGAAAGTGACTTTTAGGTAAAGATTAAATAATATTTAGACTGGTAAAATATAATTAAGAGTGCTCGACTACTCAAAAATCATCAAGACAATCGAAGAAATAAATAAATAAGAAAAAATGCAAGCGAGAATAAAACAAAAAATTTATAATATAATTAGAGAAAATTTGAATATTTTAGTAAGTAATTGTTTATATAATGCTTTCATAATTAAAACTAATTTTAATTTAATAAAATAGCGAAAAATGGGATTTAAACTCTTTTGATTAAATACATGATGAGAATCCTGTAAATGAGAGGAAAATTAGGATTTATACTATTATTATTTTTAAATTAGATATTAGTTTTATAATTGAAATATTATTCCAAAAAGTCTAACAACTCTAACAAACTATAACAAAATTAAAAAAATTAAAAAATATTAATTTATTGTTTGATCAATCTATTTATCTTATATCAAGCTTATCTTATGAATTCTATTAATATAACATTTGAGTATTTAACTAAAATTAACTTTTCAAATTTATCATGGTTTATTTTATAATGAAATTAATTTACTAAGATTTAAAATACATGTGTTTTTATTTTAGCAATAGAGATCGTACTAAATTTATTTATGATTCATTCGCTTATGTTTTAGCACATAAACTCAAAAATTTACTATTAATATTTGATATCTTTTGTTTATCAATAATTCTAAAATTTTTTCTTAAAAGCAAACATTTTTCTTGTTTTATTATTTATCTAATATAAATAGTTAAAACTACGTATTTATAGATGTTTATCACTAAAATCTTTAAACTGTGATAATCTAAAGCAAAGGTAATTTTTACAAAAACCGTTTTCTTTATATTAAAAAGCTTAAGTAAATTTAATTGTATTTTAAACTGCTTTTAACAGCAAATTTAATAATTTAATTAGAGAGTGAATTCTTTATTTAGAATTAATTTGATAGTAAACTTTTTAAACTCTGCATTACATTAAGAACAAATTAATTTAATTATAGTAAAACTTGAGATTAATGTCAGATAAATAGTTAAACTGTTAGCTATTATTGAGAAATTAATATATTGTTCAAGCTCCATTGATTATTTATTACAAAATAATTTAAAATTGAAACCTTTTTTAACAAGGTATTTTATAGCAAATGTATATTAAGGAAATAGTTAAGAATTGAATTATTTATAATATAAATATTCATGATGATCCATCTTAGCAATAAAAAGGCTCCATTTATGCTTATAATACATTCAATATTTAGACTTAAATTTTTTTTTATTCTTATATTTACTTTATCTTATTCTTGCACTTGTAGATTATTAACAAGGCACTATAAGCGTTATAAAATGTTAATCCTAACTAAGCATTACTATTTAGCTATAAAATTTAAATAAAAATACCGAAGTCTTATAAAACTCATGTAAAAAATCATGGATTTAAAGTTTTAAAATAATTAGAGAATTTTGGTAAACACATATCGAGTATTGTAATATTATCTCATATACTTTGAGTATAGAGAATTTATATTTAGATCATCGATTTGAGAAATATCGCTAAAACAAAAAACCCCAGTTTTTAAATTTATGTAAAATAAAAGAGCCCTAGGGCGGCACTAGTGCCAAAAGTTCATGCCAATAATGGGTTAATGGGTTTAGAATGTCTGAAATACAGCAAAAGATGGAGTTCAGCTTGAATAGATAGCTAACTTCAAGCTACATTTGTTCATTTCTACATCGCACCGTTGGGATATTGCCTGTGATGTTTGACAACAGTCGAGATTAAAATTTTATAAAATTACTCAAGTCAACAATTTTAAATAAGAGGAGTAAATTTTGCCTAAAATTATTCAGCCTAAATTCTTTTGAATGTGTAGCCAGGATACTAAAAATGCTCGTTTCCCAAAAAAGTACCAGGAGACACAAAGCTTTAAAATCCCCGATATAAACTTCTACTGGAGTAACTAAGCAGCAAAAATTGGGATATTTACAATGACCTTACGTAGAGATAATGTGATATCTAATGTAACAAGACACTATCGTCAGTGTCATTAGTTACTAATAATGCTATAATTAGTTAGACTAAAGAGAGTATCTATTTATATATGAAGAGGTGTCTAGATATATTAAAATGCTACTGTGCTCTCATGAAGAATCCCATGAATATCTTTTGCCATGGTCACTTAGTTAGTCACTCTTGTGCTAGTTACTTAATGGAGTACCAGTATTCGTGACAATAGATACTTATTTGGGCAACGTGAAAATTAGTAACTGCACCTTCAGCATTCATAAGGATCTAGGCTAAATTCCATTGTATAATATTTACTCCCCTTACGACATCTGAGTAGCTTAAGTAACTATAAATTGCTGCTGACTCTGCTTATTACAACTGTCGCAAGACAATTTCCATTTGCTTTGATTTTTGAATGATCAAGTCCTCCCTAAAGTGAGGTGCATAATGAAGTACAATGTATTGTAGACCAGGACTGCGAACGGCGTCGCATCATATCTCGGGAATACATAAAAGTATCACTACTTGATAAATTTATAAGGTGATACGATACAGTTTTAGCAATGCTTCATCTAATTGCTCCACTTTAAGTAAATACCATTTTTCGCTGTTTTATTATATTAAAATTTGTTTAATTATGAAAGCATTATATTAAAAAGGTAGGTTTTAACAATTATTATTTTAAATTCAATTTATTTGATGAGCTAAGTCTAAAAAATAATTTAATGATGCTTGTCAAAATAAATAAACTTTCAACTTTATTAGATAATTTACAAATTATATTTTTTTTAATTTACATTTTGAACTTAGAATTTATTTCTCCATAATGATTAGTGAAAATAAATTAAAATTTATTAATTTATTCTATATTATACTTTATATCAATTCTTTTATTTAAAATATATTTCTTTTTTAATTTTATAAATTTATTTGCTTATATGGATTATTAGCAAAAAAAGTAATGTTTTAGTTTAATAATAGTAAATATATTTAATTTATCTATTTTGATTATTTCCTCTATTGTGAAATGAAAGTAAGTTCTTTAAATAAAAAAAAAAATTGTCTAATAATAAAACAGAAGGTTGAGTTCATTCATAAAATCAATATTATGAACTACTAAATTATAAATATTTCTAAAAAAGAAAATCTTTCCAGTAAATTTCAATACTTCCCTTAGTATAGTTAGAATGGGTCAGTTATAGTAAACTACAATATAGATGCTAGAATAATATTCATTTTTATCAATGATAAAGCACCGTACTGCTATAATCTCAAGCAAAACTACTGATTTGAAATTGCTCACAAAAGTCATTCTAGTGGACAGACACCAATCTTAGGTGAATGTTACTCGCGCTATTTGGGCTGGAAACCATGAAATGAAAAGCATGCCGCAATGTTTTAAGAGCATGTAAATTCTTTTTATAATGAGTTTCCTCTATTTATTAAAAAAAATAAAACGAATCTTAATTTACTTGATATTGTTGTTACTTTGCTTAAAAAACGTATCTACGCACTACATGTGCATTAATGTTAATGATTTATTTCTTGGTATTATATCATAACTCGCACTTTATTTTGTAGAATAGAGAAATTGTATTTCGTGCAGGTTTAATGCAAAGTGCTTCAATATTCTAGATATGAAGACGAATTCTGCATTACAATTGATAAAAAGTAAGAAGCCAGTTTTTTTTCGTATGATCTCACGAAGAGTGATTCTACAAATTATTATAGCTGCAGGTATCACATTTGAAAGATAAATCATTGGCCTTAACCTTTATAAATATATGATAGCACGCTTCTACAAATAAATTCTTTCTATTTTAATTACAAAAGTCTGAATACAATGATATTTAAGCGTACAACTTCATGGAGAGTAAGGTTCTAATTTAGGCATTCGATATAAAAAAATTTTCGTGGGAAACTATCTGCTTGCTATTGCAATTTGAAACTCCTTATAATGTATGCTGATAAGTGTAAATAGATACTTCGATGTCTGTGATATAGATACCTAGGTTAGTATAATTAGAAACTTTCAGTGATGTGAACAGATACCATTTTAGAGCAACTAGATTAGTGTGATTTAAATCACTGTACTATATGCTGATAATAAATAAAAAAGGGAGATAAACAAATTTAAAAGACCCTTATTTCCAGTCAATAGGTCATATATGGAATTAGTGTGGATTGACGCCTTATAGAATTATAGATAAAAATATTAAAATACATCATAGCGCAACATTGAATAAAATTGATTTATTATAATAAATATAAAAATAATTAAAAGTAATAAAGGTAAGAAAGTGTGGCATAAGTAAGTAAATATTGCAAGTTTTGCACCACTTTTTGAAATGTCAATTATTGTGACTCATTTCTTTATTTTATTAATTTTTATTAAATTTACATATTTTATTTTTTATCAATGTGATAATTAAAAAATAAGTAAATTTTAATTTAAATTTAAGGGTATTGACGTCAATCACTCACCGACGACGTCAATTACTCCCCATCGACGTCAATTACTCACCGAAGACGTCAATCGCTCACGCTGACGTCAATTAATCACCTTTGTATATAAATGGTAAATTTTGAATAGAACAATTATGTTTGAAATATGGTTTTAGGGGTGCTATCAATTTAAGAGTAGCAAGGGTTGATACCAAATGAAAATATTTAAGAGTAGGGATCAAGTGGGTTGAGGCTCATTGAAGGTTTGTCTTTTTTACAAGATGAATTGTCACAAACTGGTACCTATTCAACTAACTGATTTTCTGACTCAAAACCCCAAACCCCTTAATGAGGTTTATAAGTGCTTTGATTTGTAGGGAATTCGTTAGGGGTTTGGGTTATTAATTAAATGCGAGACTAAAATTACAAGCTTTTGGAGTCTATATATGATGAAGAGTATATAGATTTAGTGTTTAAACTGCGCTATGGATGTGATATGCAGTGAATAAATCAAACCAGTACTACATTATAAGTCTATTGCGCTACTCTTAAAGCGAAGTCCGTCAAATGTTCGCTCCCACTGTCTTATAGCACTATAATTTAATCAATAGTAGCTAAATTTTAAGCCTAAGAGGTAGTCAAAGTTTCTATAGAAGCATATTGACTATCTTATTATTGAAAGTATTGGGCTCACTTCTCTTTAGACCAACGAGCTACTATGTTTCATCGCCAATTCACTGAGTTGAAGATCTCTGCTTAGTCTATAGCCAACATCCTCTTACAAAGGTGTGAATCGTATCAAGAGAATGATTGATTTCACTCTGCCATTTTATAATAACTACTTAAATTATATTAATAATTAAATGCAGAGAGCCTAATAGAATAATATTGAGTATATACATGCCGACGAGGCTGTGTTTACCTTCAACACTTTTCATCTAGAAGTCTTGGTATAAGAGGCATAGTAATATAGAAGTATATGACTAGAAAGTCAAGGTATAAACAATGGCAATTCTTGGAGGTATTAGCGAGGATGCTGGTTTAGAAACTTATGTTATTCATCCTCGCTCTATTAAGACAGAGCAGTATATTAAGTTCTTAGAGCAGCTGAGAGAGAAGTACCCTGAATAAGAGATTATACTATTTGTTGATAATCTTTCTGTTCATAAGACTAAAGAAACAAGGAAGAGTTATGAACAACTTAGAATAACGCCAGTGTTCAACGTGCCTTACAGTCCATAGTTTAATGGAATTGAATTCTACTGGGGTATACTTAAAGGTCATTATAAGAAACTGCTGCTATACCATCTTATGCATGACCTACCTATCGATACAGTAGACTTTATTAAAAGCTCAGCGAAGAGAGTAGATAATTTGTTGGCTTAAAAGTGTGCTAAAGAAGGGAGAGTGAATGTATATAAATAAGTTTTGTAGTTAAGTTAATGAATATATAAGTCACATTTAAAATTCTTTAGAGGGAGCTGGCTTCTCTTTCTTTTCTTCTTCTTAAGGCTTGCTTGGGCCTAGGTTTATTCTCTTGCTGCCAGCTTTCATTGACTGTGGAGGTTTAATATTTGAGTAAAGTCTCTTGCTGACTTCATAATTTGTCTGCGACTTTCGCTCTCTGTGAAGCTTGCTCTATTCCTTCATCAAGAAGATGCCAGTACCAGATTTTTCTAAAGAGTTAAGCTACAAATCTTACTTGAAATATAAGGGTGCTTCTGCAGCTCTGATAGCCAGCTCTCACTTATCTTGATCCCTTGTTTGTCCTTATCTTCTGAAGAGATGCTGTACCTTTTCTTATGAGATTCTTGAATAATTTCTTTCAAGTAATCACCTTTGATAGTTGCAAGTATGCCAAGGAAATAGTTTCTTTCAGGTAGTTTATTGGACAACTGCTTCTTAGTAGGCAGATACTGCGAAACCTCTGTATCATTCATAGCATCATCGTATAAGTTAGTCACTGAGATTTCTGGATAGTTTGGAATCTCTGCAAACTTTACATCTTAAGTTTTCAATGCTTTCTTCTCTTCGCAGAGTATCGCTCTTAGAAATGATATTTTAGTACCTTCCATCGTTGGCAAGAACAATTCAACTACACAGTCAAGATTAGTTACTATGAATTCATTATCTTGCTGCACCAGGTAGCGGTGCAAATCCTCCTTGCTTCTAAATCTTTGAATCAATTCTTGTACTTGCACTCTTTTCATTGCATCACTCATTGACTCCATCTTGTTTACAGATCTAAGAAATGATATTCAAATTTAAGTTTATTGATTTCAATTATTTACCTCTGTAAAACTTACTATTAAATATGGGCATCCTATAGGAGGTCAACCTCTTAGAAGGATATGGAGAAAATTTTGAGAACTGGTTTCAAACTTGAGAGATTGATATCAATTTCTACTGTTATAGTTCCATATTTTTGATTTAAATTGGTACGTACTTAATTAGGAGCACCCTAATTTTAATCATAAAATCACAAAATAACTCCTAAAGCAGTACGTACTTAATTAGGTGCACCTCCTAAATCGGTACGTGCTGTAATTAACTTATTATTGATAGAAATAATGGTTACTTCCTCAACAATATTTAGAGCTGGATCGTCTCTTAACACTCATAATTCTTCTTTAATACTCTAAAAACTTCCCTTGAAACTTGTATGCCCGAAAACCTATCATATAAGCTCTCAGTTATAGAGACAGTTTTATAATTTTAAATTCAAATTTAAATATGAGCGCTAACATTCAAGAAAAACAACAGCACTTCCATCAAACTAAACAAGACGTACCTATGTGGGAGACAGAGAGGAGGAGAAAGTTAGAAATGAAATTTCAATGTAAGCAGAGGAAGTTGAAGTATATTTTTGTGAGAAGTGTGAAAGAGACTTCACTCATAAATCTAGCTGGTACAGGCAAATGAAGGTCCATAAGGAAGCTAAGCCTACTGTCTACTTAAAGCATGACAAATTTGATGGAAAGTATGATTGCTTTGAGTGCCATAAGCAATACTCTCATACTAGAGAGTTAAGGAAGCATCTTTTAAAAGCCCACAAGTAAGAAATAGAAGTTGAAGATTGAGACACTCGACTGAAGTTGCTCAACAAAAGAAAAGCAAGGGAGCCTTCTTAAGTTGCTGAGCTTTAACAAACAAGAGAATCAGAACATGTAAGGATTGCACGCTACCTCTTAGCATCATAGATCACTTAAATCATGATTAAAATATAATACAAGAAAATTCCAGTACTTGCATAGATTTATTTAGATACTTCTCTCTAAAGATACCTAATTCTAGAGGACTCCTATGACAAGAAAGTTATAAAGGATCATCAGTATGTTTACAAGGTATATCCTTTCAACTATCTCCTTAGTGATGATAAATATTAAATGGAGTTTACTAATGAATATTAAGTACTCACTCAGGCTAAGTTTAAAGAGTGCAAATACTTATAAAGCTACATGCTTTTCTCCTAGCCAAAGATCATGTAGATTTCAGACTTCCACTCTATGAAATGACACTCAGGGATTTCATAACTGATCAAAGAAATCATAGATAGCTTGCATAAATATCAACCTAAGCTATACAAGGTATAAAAGAGCTTCATAAGTTAGGCTTTGTTCACAGAGATCTCAAGCCTGAGAATATAATGTTGAACTTTTCACCAGTAACAGTAACAATTATTGATTTCAACAGAGCCTTAAGAGTGGAAGTATCAAGGCTTGGAAGTGTAATGGGAACTCCAGGCTATTATCCAGAAAGAGAAGACTGGAGAGATGGAGACTTACAGTGGGATGTGTGGGTTTTAGCAGCAATAATGATAGAGTGCGATATGCCTCGCAACGATTCATAATTTATAATAAGAAATAGATAAGTTATTAAATTAATTTAAAAATGAAAATGAAAAGTTAAGATGATGAAGATGGTGGCATTAAGCATTCATCAATTTTTTGTAAGTTACAAATTTAATATCTTTAAATTATTTAAAAACTAGGTCTTGTCCAGTCAGCATGCTAATCAACTTAAGTCAACACTACCGAAAACAGAAGAAAGACAGGGGTAATGGAAAATTCATTCATGCAGTTGGAGATATTTATGAGAATCACTGTAAAGATGATTAGCTGTTCCACTTTACGCATTCCCATTTATAATATTAAGTATTCTTATTCAAATATTAAGTTTTCATTTTTAATTAAGCTTTTCTACTTATTTTTCATAATTGCTATTCTACAAGATGCGAGAAGGATGCCAAACAAAGAATAAAGCAATTTATTGACAAAACAAGAGTATCTCAATCAATGAAACAAATGACAGAGTCAATAATAATTAAACCAAACTCAAGATCAGACATATCAATAGAGCAGATAGAGTTGTGGTTAAGTAAGATAAACTTCAGACATCACATGATCCTAAAGTGCATTTTGAGTGATTAAATTAAATAAATTTCACATTAAAACCTATTAAAAACCCCAACCCCTAACAAATTTCCTACAAATCAAAGCACTTATAAACCTCACTAAGGGGTTTTGGGGTTTTTACTGAAGCATCAAATTTAAGACCTGTTTAATTAAGTTATACATTTCGTTCCTACTCAATATAATCGATAAAGGTAATTAATATTGCCTCAAAACATTTGATAATATACTTGACTATGGAGTAAAACTAAGATAGCACAATCTATGCCTCAACTTAATCAACAAATCTTCTAGATGTCATAATATAAAAGAATAAGCAGGCAAAAAGCACCATCTCGGGAACAAGAGGAGGATAATCAATCAACTTAGCAATTACCATCAAGAAAAAATCAAGAAACAAGTATTGCAATTTTTAGCTTAACAACCATCTCATGTTTAAATCTTTTCCTTTACAACCTAGAAGATAGGCCATCCATCGATGTAAACTAGAATGAGATAAAAATTTACAAATAATCTTTTGGTACTCATAAAACTAAGAACCTGAAAAAGTACGTAGTCTCCTTTAAAGTTTAGAAATAAAAAAAGGTACTCTCTTATAAGGAAACTTATAGACTTTTATATCCTCTCTCTTGGAACACAAAAAGGACATAATTAGGAGTAAGTAGGTGGGCGAATGCCTTTCAACATACTTGATCCCTATCCTTAAATATTTTCATTTGGTATCAACCCTTGCGACTCTTAAATTGATATCACCCCTAAAACCATGTTTGAAACTTCTATTTCAAACATAATTGTTCTATGCACAATTTACCATTTATATACACTGTTGAGTAATTGACGTCAGCGTGAGCGATTGACGTCATCGGTGAGTAATTGACGTCAATACCCAAATTTAATTATGATTAGTTTAATTAAATATTTAAATTCTTATAATAGATTAGCTATATAAAAGTTAACTCAATCTGGATTCTATATTGAAAATATGTAAAAGAAATACCTGAAATTAACTATCATTTTAAAGAAATTAGCAATTTTGTTATTTATAAACAAAGCTAAGAACTTAAGTATATTTTAATTTTATTATAATAAGCATATTATTCAATTCATTATTGTGCTAAAACTAATTCAAACAAACTATCATTCTTTAATGATTTTACTTTTTTATATTTAATGAAAAATCTAAAAATAGTTGATTGTTATTAGATTCAAATAACTCTCAATTATTAATATTATCTTTATATATTATTGAAAAATATCAATATCTACAATTCTCTTATAAGAAAGATTTTAATAATGGAACAGCCAACAAAGTTTTATACCGTAAAGGATTGCATGGTCAGCGAGCTCTTCTCAGTTTTATGTCCCGTTAGAGTACAACTGTAGGTTCTATTTCTCGAAAGCTTTTACCGCATCCAGAGTTATCATCGTTAAGCTCATTCATGCCCTACGTGGATTCTTCGCTGTAGCAATCAAATAACAATGAAATTTTAATGGTTCATGAGATAGATGAGGATAGCAAGTCCTAATCTGACCTCTTCACACTCGAATTTCTCTCTTCAACATGTAGTCTTTTAAGAATAATAAGCCCTGCATTCCAGTCATATGATTTACTCTACTAATTATAAATCAATTTAATAAACTCTTCTTATTTTTTTTAAAATTAAATAATTTGTTTTGATTTTTCAATTATTATATATTTAATCAATAAGTTAAATAGATCAAATTTAAAGTATTGTCAAGTTACTCTTGGCTTATTTGTTTAAAATATTAAAAATACTTACTTAAATTAATAATATTTAATAAAAAATAAATTATAAATACTATATTCAAATCTAAATAAAATGAACCTTAATTTCCTGAATGCATTCAAAAATTTTGTCATATAATTCATAATGAAACAATTACACAGAAAAGGAGTGACCATGAAATAATAATGATGCATAAATTTAGTTAAATAGGTCAAGAATAACAAGGAAGAGTCTTTTTGTCATATTTAAATACTCTATCAAAGGTATTTTGTGGTCTGGTTCATTTGCCATCCGAAAAGTCATAAATGAAAATGGTTTCTATCATCAATACAGAGGAAAAATAAGCCAGAAAACTTAACTATCTAAAGATTTACTAGGCCGTTATTCAATTAGTTAATTTAGTATTTAAGGGATGAGTTTATAGTAATTATCATATATAAAAAAAATATATAATAATATATTGTAAATGTGACTTGTGACTTCAAGGACATGTTTTGATTTGAAAAAGCAATATTCATTGAAATTTAATTACATTTTCGTTTATCATTTGTTTTAATAATATAAAGATTTTAAAACTGTTGCCTGGACATTGTTTGATCTAGTCTTTTGGGATTTAAAAGTTGTGGGTATTTTTTTAAAAATATTTTAAATGATTTTTCATTATTTTGAGTGTCCCAAAAATAGCAAAACTTTGAGTCGAAATATTTTACAATTTCATCTCAATCAGCTATTAAATCTTCCATTATTTCTAAATAATCTTTAATCTTTTTATAAGGCTTCATAAAAAGAATTAAATAATGTTTGTAATATCAACCCATTTTTCAAGAAACTTTTTGGACTACTCTGATAGTTATTTACACTCAATTTCATTACAAACCTCGATTATGAAATTATTTTTTCTTTATTCAAATGATATTTTGGTGAATTTTCATTATTAATAATGGTAAATCTTAGTTACAGGAGGAAGAAAATTTTAAAAGCAATAATGTAAATATTTCCAATTATATTATCGACCAGAATAATTAATTTACAGCTTTAAATAAATATTATTCGAGATGAAATAAAATATTTTTACATAGATTTTAGTTGATAAATCTTAATTTATTTTCTCTAAAAACCAATATACTACAAAACAGAGGATCTTACCCTGTTAAAATTACTTTATAATATGGTCATGAAATTTATTTATTAATTAATCTTATATAAAAAAGAGAATTATTTAGAACATTAAATTCTTATTCTTTTGGAGGATTAATCAATTATTTAAATATTATGGACAATAAATTTATTTTATAATTTGATAGATGCTTAATAATAATATCATTTTTTTAATTTATTATAGCAAAAGATATCTGATGAAATAACAATCTAACATTTTTAATTGTTAAAAAGCTATATTTTTATTATAATTTAAACCTTGAATAAGCATATTAAGACTAATTTTCCTCAAACTCTATTGATGAGTTGAAATAAATATTAAACATTGTCATTTTATGAAGTATTACATTTTATTTTATTCTATATACTTTATTATAAATAATAATTAATAAGCACATTGCCTTTTGTTTTATGTATTAAAATAGAGAAGATAAGAATTTAATTACAGAGAAAATTGTATCTTATAAATTTCAAATAAACAATTAATGTAAATAAATAATTATTTAAGTTAAATAATAGCAAGAATTCTCATAAAAACTATGATTTATTATACAATTTACGATTTATAATGATTGATTGTTTTAATGCAATAAAAAAATGATTATTATTAAGTTAATCATGAACATATTTAAACACCAAAATAATTGTTACATAATTGCTTAAAGATGGGGATATAAAAGAGTAAATTTAATTCAAATAGGAGTTTTTGAAAAAGTTAATTTAAATTCAAATCATTAATTAATTATTATAGGAATTTGGTTGCTTTTCATTTTTAAAACGAAGTACTAATATATATATATATATATATAAGGGCCCCTATCACAAAACAGAAAGCTACCAAATTTTAATTCCTAGTATTTAAGACTTTTAATATTATTAATCAGACTTTGAAATTATTCATAACAGCTATAAATGGCGGCCTCCCTTAGTCAGTCATCTGAACCAGGTTAATGAGAGATTCACAGGCTTTACCAGAGACGTCCCGTGAAGATGCCGTTAAGCCAGTACTATCAGCGGGGAGCCTTGCAGGCATGGATGCAGAGGGAGATGAGGGTGAGGCCATTGACATGTTTGACATTTACTGTATCACAATTGCAAGCATCTACATCGCATGGCTGCCATAAATTTCCATTTGCCTTGTATGGTCCAACTATCATATGGCCTTCTCAAGCGATTCAGACAATACTCGTGACTCTTTGAGCGGTTGGAGGGTTGGTGATAGCGTATTTCAAGTAGTACTTGGTGCATTGTGATTAAGAAGAGCAAGATGTGGCAACTTTATTTGCGCTGAGACTATTAGTATATACGCATGGAACTGAAAGAGTATTAGTAAGAGGAAGACTTGTATTAGCTGCTACCTCCTCAATGATTACACCTTCTCTCTTGGTATCTAAGCCTGCACTATTTACTGCGAAGAAGTCATTGTGGAGATCTTTAGTGCCAGAGTGGGTGGGAACTCCATTGGTTGAGACACTAATGAGTGCAGCGCGCACGGTAAACTGCTTCAAGATTCCTCTGCCTCCCTATTGGTAAATGCACTCCATCTCTTTTGAACTCCATTATATAGTTAAAGAATCCGCCTAGGCGTCTCATAGAGCAGGATAGAGGAAAACGCGCAGCACAGAGTGGAAATAGTAGCAGGCTAAGGAGATTCGCAGGTTTGACTGAATTGAATGGAGGATACACGCAGTCTGAGAAATGGAAATGTGCCTCTAGGCGCTCGCACAATGGCATAGGGTGGTCCCCGAAAATAAAGATGCTCACTTATCTCGCGATCTACGACACTTGTCTAAGTCGGAGACCACATCTCCGTAGATAAAAACATGGAGAATCACGTGGTACTACTGACCGCCCCTCATTCGAAAGTTCGCCCCTTACTTCGTCTGCAAAACCGAAAGTACATAAATGCCTGAATTCCCCTTGGAAGTGATTTGACCACTTTATAAAGGAACCCACTAAACCAATACTGTATGCTCGAGAGCAGATAGATGCAGTGAAACTGATGCTTAGCTGTAAAATACCTTCCCACTGAGACAGCAACGGATTACCTATTAGCTTCATCATTAAGCATCCCCTTTAGAACAGCCACCTATCTGTCAACATTTGGACAAAAGTGTCAACATTCTGACATCGAGATTCTTAAGTGTAGAATGTGGTACGTGTTGAAGAGCCACGATCAAGAGCGAAGACTTCAGACTAAAATGCCATGCAAACAAGAAGGAATGAAAGCTTGGCCATGAATCGCATGAGAGCTTGCAGTCTAAGCAGGGTAGATCTTTCCAGTAGTAGGAATAACAAGACATCTCTTTAGCCAATACTCTCAATGACTCCACTCTTAAGCATCCTACTCTACTAATAATATTCGCTTGTTAAATTGCCAAATATAGTAATTACGCTCATGTATAAATATATTATCTCTCCTATATGTATTTAGCTAATGGGTTTTGTTTTTGCATTTGATTTTCTTTTTCACTAATTTTTACATTATTTTATATGATGACACTATAAAATTAAAAATAGAGTTAATTTAATCAATTTAGGAAAAGAATACAATAAATAATTAAATTTCAATATTATTTTATTTATTATATTATTGTAGGAATACATTAGATTTGGGAAAATGAATTAAAATTATAATTAATTAATTATTAATTACCTTCAGTCATGTTTTTCGAAAATGTCTTCAAACCCTGACAATATTATACTCTCTGGATAGCGCATTAAAAATGAGATGGTGGTTGTCATTGATATAATGAATTTATCTCATCAACCAAGCGAGAAAAACCCATTATACTATTTTTGGGAGTTAGCTCAAAATCTCTCGCTTCCTAGGATGATTCATGAATATTGCCAATAGTAAAGTCCAGCTTAAATTGCGGGATCTATCGGAGGATCGATTTATTTTTGAATTTTGAGTCAATTTGGATTTTATAACTGCCATGATTTTAATATTTAATTAATTTAATTTTAATTCATTTTCACAAATCGAATGTATTCCTACAATAATGATAATAGATTGTATATTCAATTGATTTTTTAAAACTATATGGATAACACCGAAAAAGTAAATGTAAAGATTATAAAACAAAATTTGATAACAAAGCCAAGTTAAAATGCTGAAGAATCTTGCCATCAAGATCCAATGCTCGAAATTTCTCCTAATTTTTTCTATGGTGATGTGAAAATTTTGAAAGTTTAGAGCTTTCAAAATGTTATAAAGTATTATATTACACAAAATAAAATTAAATAAGTACTTAAGTAGTTTACTCAAAAATAAATTCAAATATCATATGAAAATTTAAGTTGCTAGCAATTTTAAGAATTCTGAATTTAAATCTTTACTTTCCTTAAGTCTATATATAAATAATTCAATTTAAGTCTTACTATTTTTAGTTGTACTGATCCTTTTAAGTGATGGTAGCAGTAAATGAAAGAGAAATAAAAGAATGGTTGGTTTAAAAATAGATAAATTCGAAGGAAATAACTTTTTGGAATTTACATAAATCAAACATATTAAAGTTAATTAAGACTTATAGATGCAAATTTTTCTACTAATTTTTAATATATTTAATTTATTTGTTAAGATTTTTAATGTTAAATGAAGATTTTATAAAAATTAACTTGTCATTAGCTTTATCAAAAAATTATTTAGTATAAGCAAATTGGTTAATAAAAGCATGGCTTTACAATATATATTTATCGTGCTAGGCTAGGCTAATCTTACTATAAATAAAGAATTTGTCAAATCAAAAGATTTTAAATTTGATATTTTATCTAAATAAAAGTAGGTTAAATATATTAATTATAGTAGTAGAAGAAATTAAGGTATTTTTTATTCTATATTTTTGAAATTATTTTAATAAATTAAGATTAGAAAATTTAATATTTTTTTTATTATATATAATCGACAAATTAAATATCTTTAAAAGGATAAAGATGAAATATATGTGCTTTTCAATATAGTTTACTAGTTTGACATTTACAGAGTGTTCTTATTTTAATATAAAACCCCATAGAAATATGCAAAAAAGGTGACAAAAGGTAACATTAAATGCGAATCAGTGTATATTTAATGTTAGTATTTTACCTCATTCACATTGTTTTGTGTATTGCTGTATATTTTTAGCAGTTCATTTATGTGCTTTTGATTTTTGTAAATTCTTTGACTTCTCCTTGAGCTTAGCTGCAATATCTTTTTTCTTTTGGTTAGGCTTGTCAGCTTAGTCATACAACCTCCTTTGCTTCTTTGTCATCTAAATCTTTCCGAGCTCCTCCTCTGCTTCCTGGGATTCCTCCATTGCTGATCTCTCCAGTGAATTCATACTCTCTGATCTATCTCTTTGTAGTCTACCTCCAATGCATCTTTCATCTAAGTGTTATCATCTGAAGCCATCTCTGTCACCTCTGCACCCTCCGCAGCCAGCTCTGCATCCTCCTTTGTAGTTGCCATCGTCATCGTCTCTTCTCTCGCGCCTCTCTGGCTCTTTATCCTCCATAACACCTCCATTCACGAGTCTCTCCTCTCCCCCTTACTTACTCATCAGCTGGAGGCTGGTCTCCACATTGAGCTTCTCGACATTTTGTCAAACCAGTATTACAGGGGAAGTCACGGGAAGATCTTCGATTGGGGGCGACCAGAGGCACCACGCGATTCTCCATGTTTTTCTCTACGGAGATGGGGTCTCTGACTTAGACAACTATGCTGGGGGCCGAGATAAGCAAAGATCATTTTTTTGGAGGGACAAACCTATGGCATTGAGCGAGCGCCATGAGACCCATTACCTTGGCAGATGGAACGATGATGATGATCTCCTAGACAATATACCTGCAGATCCCTCCAGGCTTCTCCCTTTCCTCTAGTGGCCAGTTCTCTTCCCCATATGTGCAGTTGGATGCCCTTGGCGGATTCCCTTTCTGTCCAGAGAAATTCACGAGTATGCTTCAGGATTACCATGGTGACCAGGCCAAGGATTCCCACGACGCCCCCTCTTTAGCAGAGCGGTACGCTTGCACTTTGCTTTTGAACATCTCTAAACCATTCGTGAGTTCCTTTAATCTTAGAGTTCAAGTGTATGAGCGAGTATCTAAGTGTAAGTAACTATTAGCATGTAATTCTCTCAAGGAAGCAGCGAAAACAAGACTTTCTATCACTATTACTCTTTCAGACATTGCGTTTATGCTAAAGGCCTTTGCTCAAAGGGCGTTGCCACAACATGCTCTTCAAATTCACAATGCACCAAGGACTACATGACTAATGCTTTCCCCATCCTCTCAACTTCCCAAAGAGTCACAAGTATAGTAGGTGTTGTTTGAGACGGTCGCATGATCGTTGGACCATACAAAGCCATCAGTGCTCTGTGGTAGCCATGTGATGTTGATGCTTGCAATGGTGTGATTATTGATGATACAAAGGTCTAAGCCTTCACCTTCCTCTTCCCTCTGCATCCATGCATGGGTAGCTCCCCGCTGGTAGTACTGGCTCAATGTTGGCACGACTGGAAGTCACTAGTACTGGTCATGTATTTCTTATCATCCTGGATTAGATTACTGTCTATGGGAGGTCGCCATTTAGAGCTGTGAGGCTTAATGATCTGAAATAGTATCGCTCATTGATATAGCAGAGTTGATTAGTTTCAGTTAGATTCAGAGTATCTATTTTCAGTATTAATTGTTGGAGTTTAATTGTAAACTTATTCAAATTATAAAAAAAACATCTATCATTAATTGTGCTATTTATTGATTTTTAAAGATTCAATGTTACCTTCTTACACCTTTTTGTCACCTATTTTACATTTTTCTATGGGGATTTAGCATAAATTACGTTTTAATTAAACAACAATTATTAAAATTGAAAAAGAACATATAGTTAAATTAATTTGGAACTAAGATATTGGTTACTAAATTATAACCTATTATAGGTAAAAATATACTCCATGAAAATTATGATAAAAATGAATATATTTTTTGAAAATCCTATATTATTTTAAGAGTTAACATGCATTAAACATATAATTTAACTGATTTCTTATTTTCTCCTTTATATATAATAAGGTAAAATTTTTTTAGTGTAAGTAAATGAATAGATTAATCAAAATTTATGAATTCTTAATTATCGAATAAAATCATAAAAGTCTTAAATAAGGGAAAATTTATACATTTTAGAGAGATTTGAAATTTAATTATCTCGAAAACTATATTGCAGATATACGCACGATATTCTGACTGTAGAGCGAAACTTCGCTCCAATAGTTTAGAGCGAAGTTTCGCTCCAAATATACAAAAATGTCGTCTGCCGAGGTGCATCTCGGAAAAGTCAGCTTGCTATACGGGAAACCACTTTTTGATTTCCACCCTCTTTTTAATTAAGATTACTATTATTTTTAATAAATTTAATAATATATAAATTTACGCAATTTACTAAATTTATAATTTATCACAAATCCTAATTCTTAATAGAGAAATTTTATTATGTTAAAATTATTTAAGTTTTAATTAAAATTAAAACCTTATTATTAAATTTATTAAAAATAATAGTAATCTTAATTAAAAAGAGGGTGGAAATCAAAAAGTGGTTTCCCGTATAGCAAGCTGACTTTTCCGAGATGCACCTCGGCAGACGACATTTTTGTATATTTGGAGCGAAACTTCGCTCTAAACTATTGGAGCGAAGTTTCGCTCTACAGTCAGAATATCGTGCGTATATCTGCAATATAGTTTTCGAGATAATTAAATTTCAAATCTCACTAAAATGTATAAATTTTCCCTTATTTAAGACTTTTATGATTTTATTCGATAATTAAGAATTCATAAATTTTGATTAATCTATTCATTTACTTACACTAAAAAAATTTTACCTTATTAAGGTTTTGAATTATACTGTTATATTTTTGTATAAATACTCATAATAGCTAAATGTGTCTATTTACATTAAAACTTTGTTTAATTCTTGTTAAAACTTTTAATAATAAATGGGCTAGAACGATCATTTAAAGCATCAATCTCTAAATTACAGATGAAAAAGGGGATACTTGGTTGTGAAAAAATGACTGAATATTATTATTGGATTTAATCAATTATAATAATATTTGGAATTTAATGTAGCATTATTTATCAAACAAAATGGGATTATTCCTTATAGCAAATAATTTGGTCAACATAGGCACCAATATTAAGAATATAATACTTGGAAGGTAAAATTGAACCTTAATAAAAACTTTAAATTTATTTTATTATAAATACTAATGAAAGATAATCACAAAATGTATCTTGACAATATTTAATTACAATAATCTTTTCAAGAATTACTTTTAATTTAAAATATCTTAAGGTTCAATATCATGTTAAAAAGTTTTAAAATGATTATTACTCTATTTAATTCATAGAAATTTTATTAAATATTGCAACCTTACTATAAAAATTGTTAAAAAATATTATAATAATTACTTATTATTATATGTGGTTATGAAACTTCCTAGAAAAGGAAAACTACCTTTTAAGATATTGATAATCTAACTCAATTCTATAATATGATTATCTTGTCAAATAATAAACGATGTCTATATTTAATTGATAAAATCAATATACTTTACAAATCAATTAATGAATAAGTAATCTAAAAATAAAATATAAAAGGTCATTTATTATTTATTCCAACAATTTCCTATGATTATTATATTTCAATTAATCATTAGAACAATAGTTAAGTATAAATAAGTAATTAGAAAATTTGAAGAAAAAGACCATTGATTAATTTACTTTAAAATTCCCAAGTAAATAAATCATTGAATCATAAAATATCTAAAAATAAAATTTCAGAATAAATTTATCAAATAATTTAATACTAGATTTTATATGAGATTCAGCAAGTACTGTTTACACTACCTTACAAAACTTAGTATATAGAATATATATTATGGTTATTAATGTGTGGAAAAAATTAAGCAATTTATTTGAGAAATAGCTTTAAATAAATTAAATAAATAAATCAACATTTCTTTTGAACTTTAGAGGCTTTTAGGTTCTACATTCCAGATAATATAATTTTGAGCTAAGCAGATGTTCAAAAGTATCAAAAGCAGATAAATATTTAATACTGTGAAGTAATTGAAAGAAAAGATTAATAGAAAAGCTAAATATCGTAGAATCACGAGATGAATTAAATTATTGATCCAAAAAACTGTGGCTTAATGGTAATACTAATAATAAACTTACTTGCATTAAAACTCCAAGTGCAATTGGTATTCCAGTTTTTCGCCAAAGACTAGCTTAAAATGTAGAAATTTTAATTAATACTGAATCTTCAGTTGGTATATATATCAAGATTAAGATAAAAATATTTGGCTTAACTATTAAGAAAGAATAATAAAATATAAAATATTGAGAAGAATAAAGAGGATTTGTGGCAGCTCGTGTATTAAAAAAGTATGAAAAAGAAATGATGAACCAACGTTCTCAAACCAACGCATTGGATAATTTATATAGGAAGATTTTTGCTCGTTTCTATTTATGAGTTATAAAATATACAAAGCGGCAAATTCAGCGAAGTAGTATAAGATCTTGCAGAGTTTAAATGATATAGAAGCGATTAAGTTAGAATCTCTTGGAAAATTAAGATAATTAATGGAAAAGATATGCAAGAAATGGAACTTATAAGATCAAAGCTAGTGAAAATGAACTTGGAAAGAAAGGAGATGATACTTGACTTGGTAAATAATGATAATTACGCAGGGGAGAGTGAAATGCTAAAAAAATGGAATATTAAAAATTTAGAAAGGAGAAAGAAGCTAGAAATGTGTAGTAATGAAGTAAATAATTACATTGAATATACGCAATGTTATCTTTGCAGTTTTTATCTATTATCTTTGTTATTGACCTCAGTGATTATAGAACTAACTAACAAATATAACTTTTCTTTCCTAGTAATTTTTAGAATTTTTGAGAAAATTTCAAAATGAATTGTTATATTACTATAAAATCTAAAAAATTCTAAATTATACACTAATATTTTTTAAGTATAGGGAAAATTAAAATATTATAGAACTTATATCATTTAAATTTTCACATAACTAAAACAATTTGACATTATAACTATTTAATTTAAAACTGCTTGAAACTAATTATCATTCAATCCCTAAAAATATAATCCATTTGATATATAATTTATTTTTATTTGTAGTAGTTAACCACTACTTTACATATTTATATGAATTGTCAACTTATTGGCTATAATACTGTTTACAAAAGCATTCAAATGAACTGTGAGTGAATAGTCCAGATGAGATTACAAAACCATTTGCAAACCTGGTCAAGTAAAATTTGCTTTAAACAAAAAAAAATGTTTAATTTTTTTAAAATATAAATTGAATAATATTTTATGAGATAAACAGTGTTTACCGATAAAATAATCAGATATATGTGTATAAATAAAAATATATGCAGTCAACTTACAATAAAATTATTTAAATTTATTTATTTAACGATAATTATCTTTTTAAAATTTTATTTTCAATAATTTATTTGCAACTTTGAATAGTTTAAAGTGCAAATTGAACATTCAAAATAATCATAGTTGTGCTTGTAGAAACTATTAGCAAAAAAATTATTTAAATTCTATGTTAGAGGTTAGAGATTTTTAGTTGTAAGATCTTAGTTTAATGGGATAATATGTGAAACTTGTTTATGGATTATATATATATATAATTCTTTAAATTCAGATAATATTATTAACGATAGCAATTTTACTATAAATCTTACTATTTATATCAGTTAATTTTCCAATATTGTCTATTCTTATTGTTTTTCAATAGCTTATTCTTGAATTTAAAATTGGGAATTGTTCCTACTAGCATTCAACAACATGTTAAAATTTCACTTGAATTGTATTTATTGTTAACTTAGAATTTTATTAATTCTCTACTAATTATGCTGTTTATTAATCATTAATCCTATTTTATTTATTTTGATTTTGATATAGGATTTTGATATTATGAAATGAGTTAATTTATAATATGAGTGTTAAGGATATCAGTTGTTTATTATTGATACTAATATATTTATGGTGAAGATAAACTAGCCATTATAAAAGAAAAATTTGTTTGAATTCTTGATTAATTCCAAAAAATAATGTAAATTTAATTAATAAATAGATTTTAAAAGAGAACTTATTGAAGCTAAGCATGATATGTAGTATCATGACTAGTAAAAACATAATCCAAAGATTGTGCCTTTTGAAATGGCTGTTGAGAATAATATCATTTGATTTATTATGATTTAAAGGGAAAATTATATTTAGTAAACCTATTTCAAGTCTTTATGTGTATTGCTTTTTACTAATGTATTTTTTTAAAAAAAAATGTATCTATTATAAGAACAATTATTGATATTATTGAATCAATAATGTTGTTGTAATTATTTTTTATGAAACAATCTACAATTGTTACTCTTATTGATGTTGTTATTATTAATTAATAAATTAAATATTGAGAAAAAGAAAAATAATAATTTAATATAAATATGCTTAAATTAGACCTTAAACTATAATGCTATTTAAAGTGTTTTATATAATTAACAAATGAATATGTTTTTTATATACTTCATTAATTTCAAATATAGATTATATTAAAAAATATAGATTTCTATTTCAATTTAATTGGTTAATTATCATATCTCATATTTATAGTAATTGCTACAATAACTATTGTTATTACAGTTAAAAAATTAAATTAATAAAATTATGTCATAATTGTATTTTAATTTTCATTTAACCATTTTGCCACTTTAAAGTATTAGTTTCATGATTTATTAAGTCTGCTGGATTCAGTTATCATTTTTACAATAGTTATAATGATTAAATTATTTATTCGCTTTGTCGGTTGCTTAAATTGATGATGATGATGAATTCGCTTAAGGCAATTGAAATTAAAATTCTGGAAATAAAGATCTCTAGACTTAATATAATTATACATTAGTTTTAACTATAGTATTAGAAATGTAATTTATAAAAAGAACTGCTCGCAACTTTAGAATCGGAGGAGACATTCAACCAAAGAGAACAGACTGACGACTCGGAATTTCGGTGCCTCTGTAGTGGAAGAAGCATGATCCTGGGAGCCGTGTCCCTCGCCGACAGAGCCAAATTCAAGCTACTGCTGTCATGTAATTGTGATGCTTGTTGATCATTTGTTCGCAATACTTGGGTGACTGGTAAAACTTCGCACTTCAGCACCTGTGTTTTTGAGCTGCACACCAACACTCAGTGAACTCTTGGGGACATAACCCTCGCTTTGACTCAATCTCCACTTTGGTTCTTCTCAAGGACATCTTTCATATATCTGATTGACTTTTTGATCTTCATACCTTTCAAACTCCGTACTAAAGTTAAAACTAATGTATAATTAGTTGCTTAAATTGCTAAATATAATAATTGTTTATTTGCTGATTATTTATTGAAATATTTCTGGCAACTCTAAGTCAAGTCTCTTTCTAAGTGGAAAATATATTTTAATTACAAAAGTATAGAAACATTATTAATAAACTTATAAAATGTAAAGGTAATCTTTATTTAGTTCGTGGAGAATTGTTTAATTTGTTTGTGAATCTCTTTTATTTAATCAAAAATATTTAAAAACGATTAATTATTATTTTAATTATCTAATATAACAGGTACCATTGAATAAAATTAGTAAAAGTTGACAATAGCATAGTGTAGCTGTCTTCTTTTATATTAAAGATTTTATAATTTAATGTAAATTTATATAATTAATATCATTTAATTAGAATTCTTTGAGGTTGTTTGTCTTTTATTTGAAATTAAATTTCATTAATTGTAATTTATAATAATTAATCATTTAAATCATTTGAGTTTTGCTAATTATAAAAATTTTGTATTCTAACTCCGATATTTAAAAAGTAAAATTATTTCTTCTATAATTATATGATAGAAAACGTCAATTTGACAGAGCCAACGCTACAATAAGGACAATTTATGAAAGAAAACATAAAATATTTTTATATAAAATTTATCTGAATCAATATATTTAAACAAGTTATAATACTAATTAAATCAATGAATGTTGTAAATAAAATATTCTAGTGAAAATATCTAGTGAATATCTTGCAAACTTATAAACATTTGATTTACCCAAATGAAAACTCTTGAGTATGTCTCTGTAAGATCACACTGATTAAAATTGAGAGTTATTGTCCCTTGCTCAACTTGTTTAGTTTTGTAAATTTTTAATACTTCGGGGGACTTAAATGCGACAAGAAGCAAATAGCATATATTTATTAAAAATAACATGTTTTGATAAAGTATTTTAGATTTTAATAAAGATATTTTTGAGCACCCCAAATATGTACAATAATTTAAATTTAGTCTTTCTCTTATATGAATAAATCTATATTTAACTAGCGGCTCTTTATATATGTAATATTAAATGATGGTTATTATGAGCAAGACTATGCCAAATATTAAGAGAGTGATTTCATAAAATATATCTAGGGCAAGATCTTTTAATATTGGCACTTTGCTGAATTATATTTAAACCCTTTTGCAAAACATTTTAATAAATTTCATATTATCATTCAAATATTTTTATGATTTGTTGATTCTGCTTTTCCATTAATGATATTTGAAAGTCTAGTAATTATTTAAAATCG
Source organism: Oxytricha trifallax (assembly GCA_000711775.1). Lineage (NCBI taxonomy): Eukaryota > Ciliophora > Spirotrichea > Sporadotrichida > Oxytrichidae > Oxytricha > Oxytricha trifallax. The sequence goes on from ARYC01004834.1 coordinate 29,180, forward strand.
CCTTGTATAATTCATGCTCTTAAATTGAAAGGATTACATGATTGTTAATTACATGTTATTAGTTTCAATTTACAAGGATTGATGTCAATATAATTTTTAGGAATTAATATACATGACTGTTTAAGAATTAGTAAAAATAGAGCTGTATTTTTTGATAAGAATTATTTTTCTGGAATGATACCTCTGTAATATAGAGTTATTATAGATATAGGTGGATGGAGAAATCACTCTTTTGAAACAAAATTGTACTTATATCCAGAAATAGTAAATTGAGTAATACAGTACTTACCATTTCAAATCCTAAATTCAAACACTTAAAAGATAAGTTTCAAATATTATTCATAAAAAAAGAAAAAACCTGCAAGTCTTAATTGATAAACATATTTATTAACTAAATCTAGAGATAAAGAGATATTTTTAAAGGGGGGGGAGCCAACACCTGAACCAGTAAGTCTTTATAATATTTAAACCCTTCATAAAACCCTTAATATGTATGATCAAGGTCATTTAGGGTCAATAAATCCTAGACCATTCTATATTGTAGATTTTACCAATATTATACTTAATATTTATCATTTAAATTAAATTTAAAAATTTTTCTAAAATATTTAAGAAATTTGATATTAAATCATATTAATAATAAAAATGGATAATTTAACTAATTAAGATATCGAAAGAGCATTCACTTAAGGATCTGATCAGATAATTTAGAACAGTATAGTTTTCAAAGACATGATTCACTACTTAATCGACAAAAATCTGCTTAAAGAGCCAAGATGTTGTAATATATGCAACTTAGAAGTTATCAGCTTTATTAAGATTTTTATTGCCTGAGGTGTAAGAATTGTTATGATAGGTTAAAACTAAGGCACAACACTATCTGGGAAAATCATAATAGAACTCCATAAGCCTTATTATTTAGAATTGTATTAAACTACTTTCCCAAAGGATTCTCCTAAAAATAAATACGTAAGGAATTGCTCAACTTTTATATTGACGTCACTCTAAGATCATCAAGTCACATTGTAGATAGTTTAAGAAGAGATATTGGGTATAAATGTTTAGTAGTTAACAATAAAATTGAAATTAAGTGGAAGAGTTGAGGTTGATGAAATGCTCATTACACATGTTTTTGATGATGAGGAAAATTAAACACAAGGAAGGGCATTCAGATAATTGTAAGTTGTAGGAAAGATTAAACAAAATGAACCAAGAAAATTTTGTTTTGCTACTTGTTGAAACAGAAATACTGGCCAATTGTAAGATATTTTAGAGAATTGTTTAAAGAGAGAGGTACAACAATAATGACTAATGGATTGAGAAGATATATAAATGTACCTACAAATCCAAACACATTTACACATATTGAAGCAATCGAATTCTATTGAGGTGACCGCGCTAGATCTCATATTGAAGGATTATGGAGATAGGTAAGACACCAATTAAGAGAAATTTACTCAGAATTTGTAATACCAAATATCGCAGATAAGATAATGCAAGAAGTGAACGTAAGAATTAAATTCCCAAACCACTTAGATTTAAGATAATTTATTATATAAAAAATAATTTGAAAAATAATAAATTAATCATTAAAAATTTTTATTTTAATGATAAAAATTATGTATAACATTCGTAAAATCTACATTATTAAAGTGGTCTAGGATAATTTTAATTGCTATATTCTTGTTTATTGTCTCTTAATTGACCCATTTCTTACATTTTAAGGATTTTATGGAGAGTTTAAATATTATAAAGACTTACTGGTTCAAGTGTTGCCCCTCGCTTTAAAAAATTACTAAAGATATCATATATTGATACAAATGAAACCTTAAAAAAGCTAGTTTCTAGTTATTAACCTAATTATTTTTGCTTTTTTTTCTTTATAGCTTCTAATTTAATAGCAAAGATAGTGATAAAAAGTCCTCTGTGAACTTCGGACAAGTTTTTAAATATAGTAAATGGACACGAGGTTGAGAAAATTCTATAAAATCTAGAAACGAATTAAAAAAAAATTGGACATTAGAGCTCAACCAACTATGAATTAGTTTTTTCTTCACTTAACTGCATCTAATGTACTTCAAATTAGAGTTTTAGAACCTCTACTTACCTTGTATACTTTTTACATCTCAAAGCATCCTTTAGATTGTAGAAATTGATTTTTTAATAGAGGCATATTCACATTTCCATATAGTAATTAAAAAACAGATTAAGATTACAAGTAATTTATTAATTTAAAGAAAATCCAAGAAGTTTAGGAGGCGATTAATCCCTTTTCCTATCTGAGATACCTTAAGAACGCTCCAATAAAAATATATTTTATTTTCAGAGTTTCATGCCAAGATTAGATGCTTATCTCTAAAATCTACTAGATAATTTGATGATCTTGGATATTTTAAAATCAAGTTTAATAAAATACAACAAATAGAAGGGAAATTCAGATTAATTGGAAAAAATTAAAAAATCTATTTAAATTACTATTGCCAAAATAGAAAAAAATAGAAAATTGAATAAATTAATCAAAAATCATTTTAATTATTTTAATCAACTTTACTTATCGTTTGTATTCAACACTTTACACCATGATTGAAGGATTTCTCAAATTTCAATAGTTTTTATTAGTTTTAAAAGTAAAGATCATAAATTTCTAAATTAAATTCTTAGTTGAATCTGCAGTTGTAATTTTCACTGTTCAACTTTAAAAATTATTAGCAGTCATAGACATATGACAAAATACTCATGATCTAAAGTGAAATCTCCACAAATGGTCGGGAACTCGTTGCTTGATGAGTGTTTAGTTTAATTATGGATCCGATCGTATTCTCCATGTTTTAAAACCCCCAAATCACCAACTTTTTCGTCCTTCTCAACTGTTAGACCACCAAATTCAACTGCTTTAGTAAAGGAGAAACCAAAATGATCATTTTAATGAGCGAAAATTGGAGAGATTTTTGAATTTCTATGTTTAATTAGGTTTAATTAAAACTTCTAAGCGTATTATGTAGTAAGGGGCTTTCAATCAAACAATTAAACGATTTAAACTGCTGTTTGTATATTTATTAGTGTCTTCTATAGCTCCTGCACTTCTACTAATCATCTTTCATCTCAATTTCACACAAATTCATGCTTGATGGTGCCGCATCACTGCTTTACGCTGAAAGCCCAGAGCTTGTTGACATCTGTCTTGATCATAGCCTTCAAAATCTGAGAGTTCCGCTTCAACAGGTTAATCTTATGAAGAATTAGAGCACTATACTTACTTGCTGTCAGCTTACCCATATTGGAGGTGCCTCTTGATATAAGAGAACAACTGCTTAATGAGGTTAAGCCAGGGTTAAAACTCTGCATTAAAAAAGACAGCCATCTTGAATTTACTAGCAGTATCAAGCAAATGGGAATACTATTGATTGACTGCGTTATCCATGCACAACACTATCTTCTTCTGGGCGAATCCTTGTCTGTCCGCAGCTGGCGCATAGTATGATTGAGGAAGTTATAGAACAGCACCGCATCGAAGGCCCCCTCAATGATTTGGCTGGAGACCAGCTGGTCATTAGTGGCTGGACTTACAGGACTTTGAATCATCTTTTAAAGTTTTAATGTTCATTAATTTGCTTACTTTCCTATTGATTTTCTGTGATTTAGCTTCTACTTTGATGCTTGCTTGACAGCTGCAAGTGTCAGGGAATCCCAGCTTTATTGGCTTTTAAGCTCAATTTCTCACTGCCCTTGCGTTGAGTTGATTATAGTGTAAGACTAGCCAGATTCTATACCAATGAAGTGAGGACAGTGCAGATTTTTTGAGGAGTTTATGGCAAGCTGTTGGACTTCTTGGAAGATCTCTATATTCTGATCGCGCTGAAGCGCTTCTGCAGGAATGTCTATTAACACTACTCTCTGAGACTTCTAGGATAAGTGACAGCTGAATATACTTGCATTTATCGCTACATTTGACTGGGGTGGCAGCAATGCTTTACTTCTTGATAGCAAAGATATGCTGTCTTTAGGTGGAAGATTTTCTCTGTAACTAATAATAATAATAATAATAATAATGTGATCACATTGAGGTCTCTGGGGACCCCCGATCTTAAATATGTTTAATATATGTAAGGGTCAAGCCCTTTTATAAGTTCAAGTGATAGCTAATTTGAGCATTAACTAATTTCACTAAAAATTCTTAATTTTTGTCTTCTCTGTCATCTTCTGAAGCCATTTCTTTTTCTTCTTGTTTTCCTTTCTTTGTCTTTTCTTTGTAAGAAAGGGGGGCTGCTTAAATTTTGGAAGTGATATACCAACCTTAAATTTTTCTTGTGAACTTTATCTTATGTTGTTGGTGAGAAGCACTCCCTCTTAAAAGCTTTTTAGAAGTAACTCTCCTTAGTAGATGGAGCTAAGTTGGTTGAGTAGTTAGATCTCCCATTTTTCTAACTTTGGGTCTGAGTTACTGTCTTTTGAGTCTATTAGTCTTTAAAGGAGTTTAAATCTAATGTCTTATTCCATTGTCTGGAACATATTGCTTTCCATTAAAACTGATTTGACTCTATTTGTTTCCAACAGGATGTCAGGTTTAATTCCTTAATACATAAGTATGTGTAAAAGACTTATATCTTCTATTGAATCTTTAATCAGATTCTGAGCAGTTTCTGTTTTGTTGGAATTTCTGATGTCATCTTCCCTATTTAGTACCTCTGTGGAGCTTGGGGTATTTAGTACCTGTAGTATTACCTAGTCTTATTATTTGGGTGATTCTTCACATATCTTGGAAGTTAGTTGGAGTGATTCCTCTAATATCTTTGTTAAGTATGGAGGAATTGTAGGACTGTGACTAGGTTGTTGGTTTAGAGGTTTTATAGATTCATAGTCGATTGAGTTAGTTTTATTAGAATTGAAGAACCGTGGTATGTACTCGAGTGGTGTTGTTAACTTACTATCCTTTGTGATTTTTGTGGTATCTCAGTAGTTTATAGTTAAGGGAGTACTATGTTCTTTTCAACAGGGTCAACTATGGGGTTTTGGTTTAGGGGTCTCTGGGTGTTGGATTTAAAAGCTTTTCTCTTTTTCTTCTGAGACAGTTTGAGATCTCTGTAGTATCTCATTTTGTAGTAAAGTTGTTCTCTCTCGAAAGCTAAGTAAGCTTCTTCCTCGTCCTCATCCTCTTCTTTATCAGAGGTCCAGTCGTCTTCTGGGTTTGAGTTAAGGTTAGGTGCTCTTGTAGATCTTGTTAGGAAGTTTTAGGCAAAAGAATGTAGATCCTATTGATGATTTTGGAACTGTTCATCGTTGATTAGGATCTGTTTGTAGCTGAACTTGTTGAGTTGTACTTTAGTTATTTATTAACTTAGCTTGAGGGTTCGGTCTAGGTTATTGGAGTTTTTCTTGCTTAGTATTTAGTAGTACCTATCGTCCATGTCCTAGGAGGAGTCTGAACCGGAGTCTTTGTGGTTTCTATAATATTAGGAAACGTATTAACTGTCTTCTATGATCATGTGTTCATCAGAAGATTCGCTGCCAGTTTCCTAGCAGCGGTCCCTTTGCTAACCCTTATGGGCTAGATTGGGGAGAGAGTTCTAGATAGACTTGGGGAGGATTCGTTACATTCCGACCTCAGAACAAGTTTCTATCTAATTTAATAATTTCTCTGTAACTATGGAAAGATCTATATCGAGTTTGGTTCTGAAATTTTTTGTGGAACAATTCCAGATCCACCCATTATGTATTGCCAATTTAGTGTTCTTTACTCACAATAGAACCCTTTCAATTCTTATTGATATCTCTCTAGCTGCTAATGACGCTGTATTCAATTAGTTAAGCAATAGAAGCAATACACAATAAAATATTTTATCTTTAAAATGCATAGTAAATTAAGGGCACTTGAAATTTCAGAGTCTAACATTATAATGAGGGCAGATTTTTTCAATCTATTTCAAATTCCTTTAAAGTGGATTGTCAATTAGTACTATAGCTGGGAGAAAATTTTCTCTACCGCGGTTTTAAGCACCTCTCGGGAACACCTTGAAAAACACGAAAAAAGGTTCTGAAATGTGTCAACAAAAAATTTAATAAAATTCTAATACTATAGACTTTGACCTTTCAAAATTATTTCAATAGGACAAATTACTAATACTATAGAGTCCTACCCTTTAAAATAATGTTAATAGGACAAATTACTTATACTTTAGAGTTCTACCAATTAAAATTATAATTATATGTATAAATTCTATCCACACAATGAACATCAATTTAGTCATCGTCTATTATCTAAAACTCTGATAGACCTACCTTATCATGCTTCTCATGCTCAAATAACAAGACCCATAGACTTACAAATTAATTCTAAGTTCTTTGTAGGGCTAAAATGGGTCAAAACATTATATTTTTGGCTCCTTTTTCAAACATATTATTGCATTATCACATTCAAGGTTCTTATTTTCGAACCACTTTATATTTTTAATTTTGACTTCGAATTTACGATTATGGGTAGAGAAAACTAAAATATCGAGGGATTATTTATAGGATTATTTCAAATTAATATAGAAATAGGAATGTCAATAGAAGTCAACACCACCTCTAATATTTGGATTAATTGAAAAAAATGTCATTAAATTTTTTTGTATATTTTTGAATTCAAACTCACCAGACTCTCACCCTTCCTCTTCTATTTTAATATTTTTGTATTATTTTCGAATAAGACACGCTGTGAGCTACATTTTGGGATATGCTATAGCTTTTATCGGTTAAGTATGAATATATTAGGAATTTACACGAAAGCCTAAAATTAGGGATTCATTGATTTCTCAAATTAATTATTCAATATTAAATTAATTAATTTGATCAATTATTATTATGTTTATATTATTAAATATATTTAGTAGATATTTTTTGTTTTGATTGTTGGATACTTTATTTTAGAAATTGAAATTCTATTGTATTAAATGGGTTAATTAAAAATTTTTAATATTAAAATATAATATAAATATATTTTATATTTTCATGTTTCTATGAACATCAACATTTTGTTTTTTCCATAAAATTATTATATGTGTTTTTAGGTAAAATTCCCTCAATAAAATTTATACTTTCTTCCAATATAAATTTAAATCGCAGTTTTAGCATATAAAAGGAAATTCTAAATAGAAACACGATTTATAAACAACATCATTATTAATTTAGGCATTGAATTTTATTTATTTAATCAAAATATCTAAAGCTGTGTATCTGGCACTCATCCAGAGAGACTAGAATTCAAATTTTGTTTTATTCTCTTCGGGATTTCGACCATACTCCGCTGCTCCTCATCTTCTATATGCTTATGCCTTCCATTCTCAAGTCGCTTACCAGTCATATCTTGCAAACTGCTGTCTGTGGTTTTATCTTTGCATGGCTTGATCTCTTCTTCCTGGTTCCGTCCAGAACACACAGCAACTTAGATGTTGGGTGATCATTGAACTGTAGTCTCTACTCACTTTTAAATGTCTTAACTCTAGTTAGGCCATTGGCACACATGAGCAGCGGGTGGTGGACCTGGACTGGTTTGCCTACAAGTCATTATTGTAGGTGACGTTGACGCAGATAGCATCCTTGATAGATTTGTCTTTGAAGATATCAAGGATTTTGGAGGTTTGCCATTATCTAAGGGTGCTTTCTTGTGCTGGGGTGTGAAAAAGGTTTTTTCTTGTATTTTATTTAGGCTCTTTTGTTAATTTTAAAGTGTTGTAATAATTATATTAATTAATTTAATAGAGAGACTTAGTTTTTATTTAGGATTTGTACTTTAATTGGTTTATTAATACTTTAAGCATACATATCTTCGATAATCAGTGTTAAAAATGAATTACTTGTAAATGTAACCTTGAGGACCCGTAAGTATAGTCATTTGAGAGAGCATTAAATAACGCATCATTTCCAGTTGACCCAATTGAGAAGAATCCCTCAGATTTCGAAATCCTTCTTGTATGGTTTTTAAACAGTTGAAACTTGCTTTCTCCACTCAGCTGTATTCATCGTATTTATTCAGAAAATTTTACTAGTTTAAGTTAGTAATTATGCCGATAAATAATGTAATAACTTAATTCAATAGTAGAGAAAAATAATTATGATGATAAATAGTAAATATTAATAACTAAACGTAAAGTGTAAACAATAATCATATTATAATTTAATAAATAATATAGTAAATCATCCACTTTTTAAATAATAAGTAAAATGCATAAATATTTTATTTATATGTGATCGCAAACATAGAAAATATTGATGAATATCTATAATTATTTATAATATGTGAAATTTACCAATTAATATAGAATATTAACTAAAGTTCTAATATTAGTCATTAAGATTCATGAACCTAGCTACAATAGCCCTATTGATGCTTTACTTTTCCTATGTTAAAATTTGTTTTGATCAGAATTAAATTCTCATTATTTAATAAAAAATTTTATAAAAAATAAGGAAGTCTTGTCTATAATTTCTATATTTAAATAAAAAGACCACATTTTATGATAAATATTATTAATAAAATGTTATAAACTTACTTTGATACATAACATTTATGAGATTGAGATTGATAATAAAATAAGAAGTAAGGCACAAATTATAGCATTAATGTAGAATTTAAGGAGTATTTTTATGAGGATACCCTTTTTATGAACATTTTGGTGAGGAACATTCAAAACCCCAAAACCCCTTAGTGAGGTTTATAAGTGCTTTGATTTGTAGGGTATAGTTGGGGTCTTATTGGGGTTAGTAGAGAAAGTGCAGGTTTTATGTGAATTTTAAGTATATGTTATAATTATTAGGCGATTTAACTCAAACAAATTTTATCTGCTTGTCTTTATTGTATCTCTTGAATCTAGCTCTCTATAGTGGTTCAAGTAAATCGTCTAAGGATTATCTTGGATATGATGGTGCTCTTACAATTATCATGTCTACAATCTATTTGATTTCTTTGCAGATATCGTCCTGCTATATATGCTTACTGGCTAAACTTATTGATTATTTCTCTTATTTGGTACCATAATAAGATATGCATTCCATGTCACTCTCTAAAATTATAGCAGCTACTGCCCATACATCCCACTAAACTGA
>ARYC01004835.1:0-15725 GCA_000711775.1 Oxytricha trifallax
TAAATTTTTATGCATTAAGTTTATAGAAGCTGTTGTGAATAATTAAAAATTTTAGTTATTTAGTAAATTAATTTTAGCTGGATTAAAATGTCTTTTAACTTCAAAAGCAATAACACTCAAATCATAAAATTATTATTCTATTGAATAGGCTACTGGTTTAAAGGGTTGCCCTCTTAATCAATGACTCCACCATCGTGGAGTTGCATTACTAGCTATATATAGTTAACTAGTTCATCAATTTAACCCCTTAAATCATTCATTTCATCTCTCACCCGCTGGATTTATTCCATAAATTTATGTTTTGACTTAGAGCCTATGTGTTAGCCAGACTTCTATTCTTCCTAGTCCGCTTGTCTACATTTTTTTAGTACTCTGTTTCAATAAGAAAGCCGATCGACCCTTGTTAACTATATTTGAGTTAAGTTTAATACTGGACATACCACTGTAACTTATAGAATTGTTGAGAGCATCTAAAAATTGGGGTTTCATGTGTACGATGTTGTTCTGTGAGTTGTCAAGCCTAACTCTTCTTTATTCCTTAGCTCTCTAAATCATTTGATTGATTCCTTCTGTGTCAAGAGTAAGTAAAATGTCTGTGATCCATTTTTTATCCAAATGGAGCCAGTCTATCTAATCTGGCAAAAACTTCAATATTGAAGGCTTGTCTTCAGCATACGATAAAAAATCGTCAGCAGTAAGTCCCTCAATCTGGGGAATTGCAGAAAGAATCACATCGCTTCTTTTCAAAAACTATAACAAAGTCTAACAAACTATAGCACCTCTTTCTATCCTGTGAGAATACTTCTAAAACAGTAAATATTAGAGCAGTTGAGTTTAGGCAGGTATGCCCCACACTCTTAAGTCAAAAAAATCGTAGAGTTATTTTTTTGAACCTATTTTTGATCTAACCACAGTCACATGGACACCTTGCAAGTTATTGACCATGCTGTCTTAGTAAATATTGATAATTTTAATAAATATAAAATTTAATAGTATAAATGTTAAATTATATTATTTGTTGGAGTTTGAAAGAGTTTTAATTTAATTTAAAGGTGTGATTACTTTAACTACACAATGATTATTCTATATAGTAATAATTATAAAATAGACTTAATACAAGTTAAAATAAATTATGGAGAAGAAGAATCCCTAAAATTCTAAATAATCTGACATTAGAGATTTTCTGTATTAAGGTAATTAGCGGAGACCATCATCAGATGATGAAAATGAAATTCCAGAGCAAAATGTTTTTAATAATGATAATTCATAGGAAGAATTAGTTTCCTGCAAAATAACTTGCTTGACCCTGGAGACATTGAAGTTGATGATTAAAAATTGATTTCTCTAGCAAACTCTCACATTTAGACATTAGAAGCAAAAGTATTGCTAAATTAAAAAACAAAATCTTTAACACCTAAATCATTGATCCTCGTTGACTTGTAAGTACTCCAAATGGTTAAAATATATAACAAAGTGCTTTAAACGAGGAGTAGATTAATACCTCTTTGATCATAGCAGATCAACTTATGTAAAGTCGAATCATTAATAAAGGATAAAAACGTTCTCACTTATGATAAAAAGTTACAAAATAAAGTCCGCTCATTAACTTTAATTGAGAATAAATTCTCATGAGGATGAGCATATTTTAAGAAAATTAAACTTACATATTTAACCCCCTAAAATACTTTATAGTGTTGTGAAAAATAAAAAAAATAATGCAAATTTCCTAAATGCAGTTCAATTGATTACAAGCTTATCAGAAATCTATACCATATGCATGGGTGCACAAAAAAATAATTAATGAAAAGATTAAAAATAAACATCTCTTATGTTAACTAAGCTATTGGAAATTGTAAAAACTAGACAATTTAAAAAAGTAAAAATAAAAAACATAAAAACAAATATTAAATTAAACTAATAGAAAATGCTATTCGTTCCATGCAGCAAAATTCTCAATAAATAATGTCAGCCAAATAAGTTCATGATTATTTGGTTAGCAAGTTAAGTCTTATTGTACCACTATAGAGGATTAGAAATATTATAAGAAACGATTTAGGATATGGGTACAAGAAGGTCTATCATATTGATAAAAGATCAAACAGCGTAGAATGTTTAAAATAGAGATAAATTGCAGCTAGTCATTATATAAAATATATGAGCTAAGACAAGCTAATAATAAATATTGATGAGAGTGGCATACAAAGTTAAAGCTATTTGAGGAAAGCATGGAGTCAGAAGGGTACCAGGAACTACAATGATTAACTAGTTAGATATTATGGAGTTAACATGATTGCAGTTGGGTTTAGTGATGGAAGAATTTTTTATACTTTGAGGATTGGGAAGAACAATACAACAATATTTCTGTACTTTTTACTCCAAATCATTGATTACCTAGACTGAAATTCTGATGAATGGAGGATGAATACTGTTATCTTACTTGATAATGCCACCTACCACAAGAGTGTCGTGACATTACAGAAGTTAAGACTCTACTCAGTAACAGTGTTATATCTGGGTCCCTACTAATTCACTATGCTCCAATCGAGAAACTTTTTGCGGTTATAAAGAAAGATTAGAATCCTATTACTAAAACTCCAGACAAGGAAGAATTTATGAAGGCCTTAATAAAAGAAATCTAAATCAGAGATTATTCTTGGATGAGAAATTGCTATTACAGCTGCCTTAAATATGCCAAGGGAGCAATATTATAATAAAAGATTTGAAACAGCACCCATTAAAAAGAGAAAACTTATTTCAAGTATAAAATTATAAATAATTAGAGTTTAAGCGTTTTTGAGATTTATAGCGCGAGAAGATTTAAAGATGCAAATGTTTTCAATTAAAATTTTTGAATGACTTCAATAAATTTGAAATTATAAACTAACACTGTTTATGTTTAAGTAAATTATTAAATAAAATTATGTTAAGAATTTAAAACTTATTAATTAAATAAATTTTCAGTATAATTAATTAATTTTCATTTCCTTATCTCCTATGAATTCATTGCCAACATGGACTGTATTAGGTTTGTTTGGATCTGATCTTGTAAATATTTCTAGTTTAAGAACCCTCTCAAAGATTTGATCTATAACATCCCAGAATTCTTATGGCTTTTATGAATGAGATTTCCTTTTTGCCCAAATTTTTTCAGGAATTTAATCCAACTTTTCCTAACTAAATTTGCCTTTTACACCAATGAGGCAATAGTCCATTGAGTATTCTGGATTAACTGTTAATTAAGTTTTCTTTTGGAGTTAGTTTGATCCATACAAGAGTTTTTTAAACTGAATAGCCATTCTATTTTATGTAATTGCTCCTTATTTCTGAGTACTGGGAAGTGTCCAATAGAATATTATTCTATCTTGTTGCACTAAATTTAGAGGTATTTCTTTCAGTCTTTGATGTGGTAGATATGAGTAAGGCTATGATTTCTGACCTTTCCAAGGATTGTCTTAAACAACTAAAGAGAATAGTGCTCCTGTTAATCTTAACATAGTTCTATATAAATTTTGCCAGAAGTCATCGTTCCTAACATCAACGCTTAGCTTGATTGGTCTTCCTTCAACTAGGTTCTCTTTGAAATAGTTATCCCACTTTTTACAAATGTGTCCACCTTTGATTTCATAAAAGTATTTTGGAACTTTAAGCTCTTTTATGTTGGGGTCTTTGTCATACTTTATTATCTTCATCAATTTGTAATTGCATGTTGTTAACTATTTTTGATTAATTAGAAACTGACTTTCTTGAATTTCAGTCTTGTCAACAAGATCACATTTGCGCATATGTCTTTCGCAATTAACTTTTTTTGAGTAGATTTCAAGACATCCTGTAAATTCGAGTTTCTCTAGGAGTTCTTCAGCTCTTTGAATTCTATGGAAGTGCCTGCATAAATTTTTTTCGCTCCAATGATTTGCTCTTGTCTTGAAGTTTATAAAAGATTTTGGGCAGTAATTACACTCAAATTTTTCAACTGAAGCTGGTCCTTGATCAGATAGTTTAGGGAGTTATTAAATTAGTTTCTGTTACTTTTTGATGTTTTCCAAATTCATTGAATGGCTTTAAATTAAATTATTATTGTTTTATGTGAGCTGTTCCCTTAGTAGGCCAAAGTTTTTGAATATTCAAACCTTGAATATTTGTTTTTTTGATAAGAGTAGAAACAGTGGAGAACTTTTCATTTCTAGAGATTAAATTATTTAAAAGTCATAGGAGCATTTTTTCACCAACTCATGGTGAAATTTTGCTCCAAGCTGAAAACTATAATTTCCCCAAAAATTAATTTATCAACCCCGAATTCAAAATACCATAATGAAGTTTTAATTTCTCTTCAAAGCACCTTCCCACTGGCCATCCTAGGTCTTCATCTCTTAATTCTCTTCCTTCCTCATTTTATGTCTTCCAGCATTTTAATATTATATCTGATTATTTAAATGATAATACCAGTATTTCAATTAAATTTTATATATTGCTTAAATATTTTCTTATAATCAGCCATTATTTGAACATTTACTTAATTTAAATTGATTAAATTAGGTAAGGTTAGTGAAATATTGTTAAAAATGATTTAAACATCCACATATAAATAACTTCTCAAATAAATTGAGCGTTTATCAAATCTAACGCAGTTATATTCAAGCAATTTTATTTAGTTTAAGTAATCCACTGTGGAGCGATATTTTTATATGTAATACTGTGATTATCATATTTATAGAGTAAAATATAGATCATTGCTGTTCATGCTATTCATGCTGTTACTGTTGCTAATGATATTAATTTTTTTGTTGGGATTTTAATGCATTTTTTCAGTTTAAATTATGTTTATACTTGAGCAAATATGATTTAGAGTTGTGTGAAATTGAATTAGTGTTTTTTTATAATAAAGAAAAAATTATTAATAACTTTATTTATTAATATCTTCATTTATGGTATAGTATATCTGGCTTAAAGTAGTATAATTTAAGTTCATAATTATAATTATAAGGATACAAGTCTTAATGATTAATGGATTTAAAATGCGATCTTATTATACTATATGAATGTTTCCTTCATTATTTGAGCCACCCCTCGATTAATGAAATCACCCTCAAGTACTCCATCAAGTCCAGATAATCATTTTTTTCACATACTATAGTATAAACTTTAAAATATAATTACTTATTTTCTAAAATATTCTATAACAACTAAAATAACTCCTATTTAACCCGTTTTCTGCCAACTACCATATTAAGAGAAGTTTTTTAGGGACAATTCTCTGAATACTCTATAATAACACAAAGGATTTCATCGTTTATGTTTGGTAATAGATCATTGCCTTTTATTAAGTTTATTCATAGATTATGTTAAATCAACTAAATTACACTTGTAGATATGCCTCGTTGAGCGGATGGGAAATGATTATTGATAAGAGTTGAATTACATGTCGATGATAGAAGAACAACTAGTCTTGTAATGATAATTAAACTTGGGGATACCATTATTTAGCAAATATTCAGGAATTCGTTAATTAATTATATTGATACTATATATTAAAATATAAATAACAATGCTAAGTGTCTAATTTCAATTGAATAATAAACAGCATTGATATTTTCTTTCAACTTACTCTAACAGTCATCAGCTACCCATGTCCCAGATTCATTAGTTTAAAAATATTTTCATTTTTTCTAAATTTAAGAAGATAAGTAACATAACAACACTTGACTTCATTAATTGTAAGTCAACTCACTTTCTCAAATGCAGTAAGCAAGTAGAGGAGCATTACAGTATGCTTAAACTGCATAGCTTGATATTCAATGCAACTAGCAGAATATTCTCGTCTCTATCAATTCACTGTTATATATCCTCATTAAACAAATCTCACAAGTGTTTACAAGTATGTTATATTATGAAATTATATTTATTTATTTGGCACTTCCTAGTTTTAATTGAGTTTCATCTAGAAGTACCCATATTCTTTCAATTACTGCCTAAATATGCTTACATTTTCCTAGAGTCAATGTCAAAAAACCACATACTGAAATGACTAATTTATCTCGGCGGTAAAGTCAAATTAGATATCTCAATATCAACTAAGTTAAAACAAAAATATTTATTTGTTTACCCTAGTGCAAATGAGTTGAGTTTATAGAGACTAGTAATTGGTTGAAGGAGTGTCTGTGATGGATTACAGTGATGCTGGTTGTAATTGAGAAAACGTTGAGGAAAGATTCAGACAATTAAAAGTTTATTCTTTCATTTATTTATGATATATACTATAATATAATATATTACATGTTTATTCCAAATAACTTGTAAATAATGATGTCCGAGATATTTCTTCTAATTTCTAATGTTTTCAAGTGATGTTTATTTTGTTCATTAAATTAATACAGTAATACTTTAGAGGACTCTTGCTTTAATCTGGCTTAGACATTATTGAGCATAAATGATGATTGTTTTCTTGATTTCAGCTAATTCTTTCATTAGGTTGCTATATTTAAATATAGAACCATTCAGGCTGGCAAATTGCTATGACAAAAAACACAAAAGACTCTTATTCATGAATGTATTCAATAATAAATATATTTCCCACAATTTGTAAGAGAAAATACTTAAATTAAACAGTATATTCTGATTAATATAGGGTAAGTTTCTATATTTTATTCAATACTTACTCATAATTATGATATCGCATACCCTATAAGTTGACTCTTCGTTTAAGCTTAGTCTTATTTAAGTGATTTTTAACATAAATGCCTTTAAATTAATTGAATATATTATTTAATAAATGATATTTATAAATATCCAAGTTTCTCAATCATAATATAATTTTAAATGAAATTATTAATTTGCTTAATTTTATTAAATACTTCTTTTTTAAATAATATGCTATATTTATAATTGTTAAAACATCGATAACAAATGTTAGTTATTATTCAAGCTTATATATTAATGGTTATTATCGTAGAAATACATTTGAATTTGTAAAATTAATTATAATTAAATTAATAATAAATCGAAATCGTGGCAGTAAAGTTGGCCAATTTGAACGATCTTGGGCTCATTCGATAGAGAATTCAAAATTAGCTGAACTTTACTATTGGCTTTACTATTTTATCGCAACCCTGGAGCGAGATAACTTCACTTTAATGTGAGGGTAAAATTTAATGAATTTAGATGTGTTTAATTAAAGTCAAGTTATCCGCTCCAGGATGAGATAAAATAGTACCGCAAACAATAAAGTCCAGCTAATTTTAAATTCTCTATCGAATGAGCCCAAGATCGTTCAAATTGGCCAACTTTAACTGCCACGATTTTGATTTATTATTAATTTAATTATAATTAATTTTACAAATTCAAATGTATTTCTACAATAATTAATAATTTCAATTATAATATAACTTATTTATTCTCTTTTTAGCCATAATCATTTTAAATTAATTATATGCAAAATTTAAACAAACAAACAAGCATACTTTTAAAAATAGATATTTATATAAGGTAAAATTAATACTATAAAACTACCGTGCAATAAAAATAATACAAGAATATAATTCATTGCAATATAAAACTCATTCCTTAATAGTTCAAATTTATACAAACTCCTACTCCTGGTTTAATTATTGAACCTTTTTATCGTTTGAGCCATCTTTTGCATCATTCAGTGTTTAACTTATAAGATTTTCTCTCTATATTAATGGAGTTATCTGCTCTTGTTGAGGTATAGATGATCTTTGACTAAACCTATGTCTAAATTAAATTATTTATTCATCTTCATTTTATAGAGATATCTCCCTGTTTAACAGATGTTTTCTCATCTATTCCACTGAATCTAATATCCTGTTTGCTAAGAAATCTATTCATCTCTAACTAAAACCTCTTCCTCAAAACTATCTTATCCTATGTGTTAATTTAAGAGTGCCAGTTTATTCCCTTGAATTATTTTCATCCACCTACATTTAACAGAGCATATCATACTTTGTATTTTGCAATCATCCTTTAGTATACTTCGTATATAGATATCGTATATAGATATTCTGTATTTATAATATTTTGATTCTTAAATTCGATCTATAAGATGAATGGTGTGTTAACATACATCTTTGCATGTAAGGCTTATCTTTCGAAATAATTGGAATATCTGCTCTACTAAGAGTAATAGACGAGATTCTGGCATAGATTGCCTTAATCGCAGATCCAAGTCAGCGATGAAATTGATAGAAAAATTTACAATTAAAAATGCGAGAATTTTTAGACACAATTTATAAAAATGTGTTTTAATACAATGTATTCTGATATAGCACACCACTCTCTGATCTCTTTTTACTAAATATATTAAAATTTATTGAATTCATCGCAATTCTGATAATCTAAGTTTTTGCAATGCTTAATATTAGTTAAGCAGCTTTTTAAAATTCTTAATCTATCAAATTTTATGAATCCCATCAATACATGCCGTACGAAATTTTTGTTTCGTAGATAAATACGTTTCTCTTGTTACTTAGTTCACTTTGAAATGAATAAAATAAATAAAGTTATCTATTGAATAATTATTGTTCGTAATTTTTAGATTCATTAAATATTCATAAATACATCTTTAAAAAGATTTTTTAGAATTTGTCAAATTATTATTTCATGATACTTCATTTATATCCCTCCAATGATTCAACTATTTCTTCAATTACGAATCTCATTCTAAATTGCCTTTTTTTTTCTTCTTCTTAATCTTGTCCTTTTGTAATAGCTTGTAAAACATTGAAACTTTCTAATTAGTTAAAAACACATTGTAAAATTTATAAAATTATGGGAATCTCTCTTACTTTGCTTGAATAATATTGTATAAGCCTTAGAATCAATTTGCATATCCTGAATTCAAATCCAATTGTGAACTTGCAATAATTAAGCAGTATAAAACAGTATATTTGATAAAATTATAAATAAAAATAAGTTAATATAAATATTTTATAAAATTGTGAAATAAAAAATAGAAATAATTTAAACAAAATTAAAAATAATTTATATAAATTAATGGGCAAAATCATTTTGTTATATTCAATTAATTAAATTAGTACAATATTGGCAAATATATAACATATATAATTAAAATATTTAATATAAAAGAAAATAAATCAAACTAAATTTCAAATTGTCATATTATTATAAATATGTAAGTTTACAGGAAGCAGATCTCTGCGAGCTCTGCGGGGGATACTCCTAGTTCGCTAGGCTCTTATCTCGTATGCATCTCGGTACAAGGAGAAGTGGAATGAGGAACGAAGTGGTTTTTCGGAGTTTTCTAGTACACGACTTGCCACGTCAACTCACTTCAAATACGTCTACGTCACGACCAAAATAGATGGTTTAATTTTAGTATTAAACAGTGAATTAATAAATATTTAATTTGAAAATAACTCATTAATAATCATCACAAAAAGTTAAAAATCATAAATAAAAAAAAATATTGTATAGTAACAAGAAAAGGAAAATTATTAAAATATTTAAATAAATATACAGAAAAATTGTTTAAACATCAGAAACAACAAGATTTACATAAAATGCCTAAAAAAATACATTATAAATTCATTAAATAGAGTAAAAATAATATTCTAATAATTGTCTGTCATAAATCCAATACGAATTCATTCTTCGAATAAGAGGCATTGTGATCTAAGATATTTCTTAAATATGCTAGTGCAGATATCGATTCTTCTTGAAAAAGCTTTGAAAGAAACTAAAAAATTGAACAAAATATATGGTGTTTTTGACATTTCCACATTAAAAAATAAATTAAGATATATATAAAAATTTTTAAAAAATGAAAATACAAAGGTCAAAATCAAACGTAATAAATTAATATTAGTTATGTAAATTCTATTAATTGAAAGATTAAGAGCAACTTTGTACATGAATAAAAAGAAATTAAAAAAGTAAATAAAAAGTGAGAAAATAATTTAAAAAAATATTGACAATTGAATTTGAAGAATAAAAAAAAATAATAATTTTAGTAAAATAATATAAATTGTTATAATTTGGGATTTTGACATTGCCCGAATATAAAAAGTTGAATTTTAAATGAATTTTAAAACTCTTTATAACTCTTAAAATATGGCAATTTTGCAAATTTTGACCATATTTTTCAACTATTTTAAATTATTATATTTTTACCATTTTGTGGTCATTATGCCATTTTTCATATTTGGGACAAGTTTTTCATCTCAAATATTGTAAAATGTATTAAGAGAATTTAGAGGACACTGAATAATAGTAAAATTAAGGAGCAGTTAAAGTAGAAATAAAGTTTTTCAGCGTTGCTGTGATGAAAGTCATCAAATCATTTTTATTTATTTATAATATTTATGTTTTTCCTTTTTATAAAATAATTATTTTTTACCTACCAGTCTTTTTAATTTAATCATAAAAATTTAGTTTTTTAGTTAAAAAACAAAATTAATTGTATTTTACCAACTCATATTTATATAATTTACAAAATCAACTAATTAAATTATTCAAAATCTTCAACTATTAATAACATTGTTTTATATCAGTGTGTTATCAAATATGTGGCATTCAATTTGATCTCATTCTTTATTCCGTAGAGATCGTTAACAAGGAAATGATTTATATTTCATATTTTATAGCATTGGTAGCCTCATTTAATTTACCCAGGATTGATCTATCGACTTAAGTTTTTTCTATATTATTTTAATGTTACGTTATAATTTCATTCATAACTTAAAATATCATTTTCTTATTAATATTAATTAACAGTTTTGTTTTTAAAATGGTCATTTTGCTTCATATAAGTTATTGCGACACTAACTTTTATAGAATCTTTTTCATTCCATTATTTGACAATAAGTTATAATAAATTAATACCTTTATACTTAAGTTTATTTCATTTGAGATTTAATAAAGTAATGATTATAGGAAATGGGAAGCCAGCCCATAGATAGAAATCAATTTTTTATATTTATATTTAAGGTACTTTTCAATATAAGTTACAGTAAAATGACAAATTAAGTGTTCTTCGATAATTTTTATGAGAGCTGTAAATATATTACAGAGGATAGTATGCACTTATCTATGGCTTGACCTAGAAAATTATGAATTTTCACATTTATGATTGTATTTTCACTTTAAATATTGAATGAGATAATTAAACTAATTTATAAATAAATATTGTAGGAATACATTCGATTTGGGAAAATGAATTAAAATTAAAATTAATTAATTATTAATTACCTTCAGTTATGTTTTTGGAAAATGTCTCCAAACCCTCACAATATTATACTCTCTGGATAGCGCATTAAAAATGAGACGGTGGTTGTTATTGCTATAATGAATTTATCTCATCGCCCAAGCGAGAAAACCCATCATACTATTTTTGGGAGTTATCTCAAAATCAAAATATCTCGCTTCCTGGGATGATTCAGGGATATTGCCAATAATAAAGTCAAGCTAAAATTGCGGGATCTACCGTAGAATTCATTTATTTTTGAATTTTAAGTCACTTTCGTTTTGATAACTGCCATGATTTTAATATTTAATTAATTTAATTTAAATTCATTTTTCCAAATCGAATGTATTCCTACAATATTGGTTTTAAATATTAAAATATTTGAATATTAATCGATATTATTGGGAGTTAAATTTGTCCAAAACTAGTAATGTATTCCATATTTTCAATACGGAATACAAAAACAGCTGCCTTACACTCTTATAGATACTAATCTTTAACAATTAATTAAAAATTAATTATAATTGGCTAATAATATAAATAATTAGGCTAAAATCAAATTAACACACCCTGATTGGATTAGTTTATAAGGACAATTAATCGAGCCAATAGTTTTAATAATTAGCCCAAACATTATAATTATACGCCAATAATAATTAATTCTTAATTTAATTGTTCTTAACCCCAATTCTCATGTCTTAATTGATCTATGGGGTTTTATAATTAAGATCATTTACTATTTTTCATTATTACTTTCAAAAATAAAACAAACGTTCTTATTAATTTTGTAATTATAGCATAATTCCTGCAAGTTTGTGAACCAAATCTATATAAATTGTTCATTACTTTTGTAGTTTACCTTTAAATTTCTCCTGATTTTACAGTTATACTCCCTAATATCCTTTAAATGATTATACTCTTCATATACTCCTTGATAAACATGATAATTTGCCATAAAATTTTGTATTGTTTAAGCTTAATTTCAGAGACTAATGTTTTTAATTATTCTTCATATCACATTAATATCAATTTTTAAGAGAAAATCTAAATAAATTAAATCAATATTAATAATAAATCTGGTACCTTAAAAAAATAGGTTTCCGAGATTTCCTTTTCAAGCTCGTATTTTAAACATTAAATAAACAAAAATCTTTCAAGAATGATTTATTTTTTATTATTGAATGAATCCTTTCTCCAAAAACTAGTTTAACAATGCAAATCGAATTGGGCACTTAAAGGTGAGTGAAGAAAAAAGTTAATTGATTATCGAGATTGCATAATTATCTAGATTGATATCCTGGTTACATGCGAATATAGCTTTACTCTTAAGATCACCTCAAATACCTCATTTTGAGACGCCAAATTTCTTAGATTAATAAAGATAATCCAGTGTATAAATTAACTTGAGCAATTTAACCATAATAATTCTTTCTAGAATTAATTTCATAATAATTTTACCCACTTTCGTTTAATGTTTAGCCCATCTACATTATTAATTCCATTCGTCATCGAATTTAGTCCTTTAAGCATAAAACCGATCGAATAACACTGAATGATCTAAGTATTTAGAGAAATAAAAAAAGCATCAATTTTGATAAAGATGATTTCTTTATTTTCCCTTATTGATAATATGTTTATATACAATACTTATTAAATAATTGTTAAAGATGGTACTCTTATACCATATTCGATATTAATTATTATTAAAATTAGTTCTTCTTATTTACACTTACATCTAAAGCTATTGAATTAGTGAAATAAAGTTCTATTTATGTTAACCATATCGTATCTTTTGAAAATTTATTTGCTTTTTGAGAATTAAAGCATTTACAATTGAAATGTATACTCATCCATATTTATTTATAATTCCCTAATTTATTGATTTATAGTATATTTATAAATATAATTAAACAATCTATTTATGTTTACACATATTTATAAGTCTTTTAATTGATCTAATTAATTATATTACTAATTTAAGTCATAATTTAGAAATAAATTATGATAAGTGGAAATAATAAAAATAAAAGGAAAGAAATATTGATGTTATTTGAATGATAAGTATTTGTATTTACAAAAATTAAATTGGTATAGTTGTCAAGCATTATTATTTCTCTATTCTCCTTCAAAATTTCTGCTATTTTTCCATTCTTCTTGTATTGTTCCTCTTTAGTTCCCTGGATCTTCGATTCATGTGATTATCGCATCCAAAGATATTCATCATCTTGTGCTGATATATAAATATTTTAAGATATGTTTCCTGTCATTTATAGATTTTAATGAGTGTCCGCACGTTATCTCTGCTTTTTACATATATTTTTATAATTATTATATCAATATTTAAATAGGTTATTTCTTAAAATAAATCATTATTAATAAGAGGCATATATTTTTCAAATGTTTTATCTAAACCATAATTGATAAAGTGTAAATATTCATTAATATTTTAATCGTAAACAAGTAAGATTAAGGTAATTCACTATTTAAACAAAGTAATTTTATTGTTAAATGAATATATGTTCCTACATTATAATATCAAAAATATGAACTAATATTCCAGATTTTTTAGAGTTTTATATCAGAGTGAATATTTTTAAACCAAATTGTTGGGTCAAGTATTTTATAATATAAACTAAAACTGAGTAAGCTAACTAATTCAGTGGGATATTCAAAATTAATAACAAATATTGATTATAGATATAAGATTTTTCTTAGAATTCATTATTAAATTAATACTAAAATGAATAGATGCTTATTTGGGAATAATGCTTATTAGAGATCTATTGAATAAATCAGTGAAATATTATTGTTGTGACAGGTTAAGTTATTTAAAATCTTTTACTAATAGTGACACATATAGTGAGTTCCCACTCACCCAACTAGAAGAAGACAAGTTTGAGGTTTTTAAAGTAGTGATAAATATGAGGATTGACGTCATTCATGAAATATTATATTTAAATAAGGTAATTTCTAATTTACATATCAATAAGTAAATAAATTAACAATAGTAAGGATAACTATCAAATACGGAAATATATAATAAAACTTACAATTTTTACTTATCCCTCATATTTAACACCATTAATATGTTTATTTATTATTTTTTTTCCTGGATTTGTGGTGAATCTTTCTCATTCTACTTTTCAATCAAACTTTTAATAATCCTCTAGACAACCTTGTAAAGTTAAAATTTGTATATAAATTATCATAAAATAGAATTATTTATGAATGATTTGAATTTTATAATCAATCATGTTTTTATTTTGATAATTTATATAAAAATTAATAATTTCGTTTTTATAAACATTCTATAATATTATTTTTTTTTTAATTAAGTTCACTTAGATGCCAATTCCCGAGATGTCTTTATAATAATATTCTTCCAATATGTTTGAATTCATAATAAATTTAATATGCAGAAACATATTGACTTAGAACATGGGAAATGTCTTTCTTTCCATCCCAAATATCTCAACTTTTAGAGATACGACATTATGTAAAAAGTATAAATTAATGAAAATCAAACTTGCCGTTTATGACTAAAAATTCATTTCATATCTAGCAGATGTTAGTAGCTGTTGCAGCTCAGCATGATCTTGGTCTCACAATCTTTTTTCACAACTCATTAAACATCATTATCTGGATATTCAGTTTGACTTGAAAGTATAGCTAATACAGCAGTGCTAAGGAGGTAATAGATCCATTAGCACCTTTATCTATAGTGATACACTTTGTGATTTGATAATCACTATTATTTTGGGCCAATTATAGGAATTCAGCTTAATTTCAAAAAAAGAAATGAAATAGAATTTTAGTTGTTCAAGTAATGTCTTTCTTATTGTTAATAGATTCCCTGCAAAGTTTAGCTGTTTAATTATTATAAGATACTTTTTTAAATTCTTAAATCAAGATTATTATAAAAATATCTAAAAGTTCTTACAGTTGCTATAGCAAGACTATTTCGAAAGATTTATTAAGCAAGTTCAAAGTTAGGAAGCAATTAAAACCGTATTCATCATACCTTAAGATAAGTGTCTAGAGTTTACTTTTTTAGCTACCAACTTATGGAATCTCTCAAATACAGAATGTATAATTTTAAGAGAGAGAAAAATAAAAATATAATTGAATAAGTCTTAAGTAATGTATTGAAATCACTTTTACTTTATTAATAATTCGATCTTTTAAATACATTTTTCGCTTTAATATTCAATATATCTTGCAGCACTATATACAAATGAGCACATTTTTAACAATATTTAATCAATTTGCTAATGTTGCTCTCCTGCTCAATAGATTAATCAGTCTTTGATAAATTGAACTGTAACACTTCCTATAAACTACTCACTTAACATTTATTTATTTGATTGACTCATAAATTAAAAATCTACACTGTAATCATAGCTTTTTGCATTTTCTTGTTTAAATGAATTTATTTTTTATATCATAACAATTCTAATTTATAATGGGGACTTGAATATTACATGCATGAGTAGCGAACATTACCTCAAAA
>ARYC01004836.1:0-27618 GCA_000711775.1 Oxytricha trifallax
TAATATTCTAAATGATTAAAAACAGTATAAGCTGCAATAGAAATGTAAAACATAAACATTTATTCTGGGATAAAAGCTGAGGAAATTTAAATAATTATTCATCATATTTTTCCTCAATTATATACAAATTTAAAGAGGTAAAACATTTAAGTTATAACAGTCTTATATTAAACGACAAATAATAAATGTTAGAATATTTCAATCTATAAAAAGAAATGAACAAGTAATGTTTAAACATAACTAGTATATGCATAATAGAAACAAATTAACCTAATTCCTGGAAACTATTTCTAAGAGGAATCGATAAAAACAATCTAATGACGAATGGATGAACTCCATATTAGTCAGCAGAATGGCATAAATAGTGTGGCCCTCAAGTATTGTTGATGACAAAGATGTTTACAATATAAAGAGTAATCTTTTGTTTGTAAGGACTCATACAATTATATGATACCAAATACAATTAAGGTAAATAATTAAGGAATTTCTTAAATCCAAAATTTAAAGTATTAATATGCAAAACTCCTCAAAGTATCCAATTTCTAGGAAGAGTGTCTTACCTGAAAAATATTATTTTATCTGTCTAATTTCTTTACTCTTTTAAAAACATAAATTAGAAAGACAAGGATGGATTACTCTGAATACACCGAGAGAGACCAAAGAGCGTCCCATGGAGTCAGAAAATATTGTTTTTGTATTCTCTGTCCTCAATTACCTCCAAAACCATTAGAAAATCATATACTATACGAACAACATACTGACTACTCCCAGAGCCATTGGTAGTATTATAGCCATAATAGTGATAATTGCTATATTAATGATTGGTTTTGTGATGAGAAAATTAAGGTTTTCTATTGTATAAAATAAATAAAGCTACTTCACACTTTTAACTACCCTTACTCGCATTGTATTCATCCATGAAAATCATATTCCACAAACATATGCTTTTGAAGGTCCTCTACAAGACCTATTAATATCTTAAGACCATCGTTGGAAATTTGAAGGCATCTCTAGACTGAGGACTAGTCCAAATGAGGGATTTTGACAATTTCCTATGATCAATAAACTGAAAATCGAAGAACATGTATTATTTGTGATTTCCAGAATATATTAAAGTGGTGATATCTACAATAAGTTGCTAACGCAATATTAAGAATCACTGTGGTCATGCAAATATTAAACAAAGAAAGTTGGTATAAAATACTTGACATTTACGTAAGCAAAATATTATCTTAAAATAAAGCAACTATCCTTCGAGCAATAAAATTATAATTATTATTTAATGCTGTACTGAAATTAATAAGGAGGCTTAAGCAAGCCAGATATGGATAATCAGAAATTCATACTTTGATTTTTGGAGATCCAATTTCACCTGTCAAAGAGGAAGTTACCCCATATACAGGATCTAACTAGCTCCACACCACCCTCGTTCACCAATTGCCTTGGGTGGTCTCATTTGGTCTTTCGCTATACTTCGTATGTTTTCTCTGATCACTTTTCAAGTGCTTTTTCTAGTGAGTGCTTATGTTCAGTTAAAACCCCTTCTCTGCATAGACTTATTATTTGGCTTGCTGAAGGTGGAAAACTCAAAGTGATACTCTGCTGACTGAAGTTATCTTATGCATGATTTTTCCTTGATTTCTTCAGCAAATAGAGTTCAATTTGAGACTCGAGCGGTCTTACTCTTAACTCTTACACTATTATTGATACACTCAACTCTAAGCTACAAGGATAAGAGTATCATTCAGTTAGAACATAACTTATGTGATCAACGATCGACGCTTTTAATTGAAGTGGTCCCCTATACTTGGCTGACGTACTATGACGAGGTTCTCAGATCCGGGACTTATATCGTAAAATTCGAGTACCTTCACATTTTCGACCGGATTTGGTTGGGCCTATATTCTCATCTTATCTATAGGTCGTAACCAAGCAATAATATGATTGCTTATTTATTTGAATAATCTAATTTCATCCATCAATAAAACTATTAGTTTACCTTACTAATAATTTTGTAATATTTATAGCATGGTTTTTTTTTTATTAAATCATTGTATTAATAAGAATATATTCAAAACAAATGCCACTAATACTTTAGATACCTTCAGTCTAATATATTTATGATGTTACAAAACACTTTTTTGATTCATTAACGACAAAATCAGCTTCTAATTC
Organism: Oxytricha trifallax; assembly: GCA_000711775.1. Lineage (NCBI taxonomy): Eukaryota > Ciliophora > Spirotrichea > Sporadotrichida > Oxytrichidae > Oxytricha > Oxytricha trifallax. The sequence goes on from ARYC01004836.1 coordinate 2,176, forward strand.
TACAATATTTTAATTATAAATATAGATTGATAAATATATAATGACCAATTTAAAGCTTTTTATGTAATATTTCTGTAAAATTACTTAAATGATAGATTTATGATATTAGAATTACATTACTTATAAATTCATTTTATTTTATGATTTATTAAAATTAACTAAGATATGGTGCTATTATATTTCTCAGAATGTCATTTAAGGCCTATTTATTGGGTTTCTTTCAAAAACCCATTTTAATGCTTTTATAGTTTGTTTTTGTCACTAATTTAAGGAAGTTGTTAAATAATTTTATAGACATTACTTCATAAACACTTCAAGAATTAAACAAAGTCATTAAAGGTGCAGTTAGAATGAATATTATGCTGCAAAATAATGATTGAGTGTTAGACAAATGAGTAATCCTAAGGAATGTTGAATAATGGCAATGATGACAATGAACCATCTGGTGCTGAAACTATATTAAAAATAAGTTCTTAAGACTTTGGTAAAGACTGAATCAATATGCAGAGGTGCTACCATATATTCTATAAAAGAACTAAGTAAAATGAATATAGAGATCTCCAGTTCAGAAATGGTGATTATGGATAAAAATCTGCAAGAGACATAGTAAAAGTTAATTACTTAAACAGAGAGTAGACGAAGAAATAGGACTAAAGTTAGTGCAACACACAGTCCATAAGTTGATAAATAACCCAAGTTTGCTGAGAAAAACTTAGTAATATCATAGACTAAATTAGTTAATTGCTGTAATAGATTCAGTTAAGTCATCTAATCTTTGTTAAAAATGGATGGAAACCTGTTCAATAGCAGTGAAGATACCACAATAAAAGTAGTTAAAATTAATGAAAGGGCATTCTAGTCATTATTACTACGAGAACCGGGAATAGTAGGTAAAGATACCAGACCGAGAAGCAGATTATGTAAAAGAAGCTAAGAGATATAACTCTTAGAAATCAGATATAGAATTGAGAAAGAGAAATCGTGGAACCGCTACATTAATTTGATAATCTCACACACACATTTATATGTAATAAATAAAAAATAAAGATTAAATATAAAGTGAATTTTATTCAAGTATAAACTATAGTCATTTTGTTGCTATACTGTATTATTAAAATGAGTATAATTAGCTTTATTTACGGTTAGAATATAAAAGATTGATATTAAATATTGTTAATTTAATAAAAATTGATTATATTTATTAGAATAAATACAAGGTGTTTTCAATTATTGCCCACAGATGTAACAATTGCTCACTGTTGTTTCTACATAGTATAACTGATGTTTATACAAAATACTTATTAAATATAAATTTCAATAGCACATTAAGCGATTTATTATTTATTGCAAAATCGTATTTAATGCACTAAATGTTAATTATTCTTGACTGAGTACCATAAAATTATGCCTACAAATAAACATAGATATACTAATACAACTTCTTTGTATAAATTTAATCAATAAATCTTCAAATTCTTAGCATTTATAGGCTTATATATCATTAATTTCTACTTATCACTTTAGTGAGCCATTTCTTAGAGCAATATATTTATGTATATATTTCACTAAGATCTTAATTACAAAGATTACTGTAAAACAGCAGTCATTTAATGGCATTAAGTAATCAAGTTAAATTTAAATAAACCACTAAAATGATCAAAATTTTATAAAAATGTTTAACAAAGTTTCTAACTTAGTAGGTATGTTAAACTGAACCAATTAGAAATCATGGATCTTGACCATAGAGCATTTATTAAATTGCAACATAAGATTGATGAATAAGTACAGTAAAATTAATAGAATAAGGAACTATTACTAAAATAATATATTTAAAGCTTGTTATTAATTGAAATATTAGGAAAACTTGATGAATAGCATCATTAAATTAATAAGAATAGCATTAAAAAAATGCTATAAATAATAATAATAAGAATCGTGGATTAAGAAAATGTATAGCTTGCATAGTCAAAACATGAATATAAGTCATAAAACGAAGTATAAACAACTGCTAGTTATTATAACTCCTTAGTAGAATTTTAAGTTCTCTCATTTACCTCATAACCAAATTATTTCGCTCTTTACTAAGTGGTCAATAATAAATCATGTATTTTTATAAATCTCTTATTGGAGGCAATTATCAAGATGTATCACTTTTGCAAGTCATTAAATCCAAAATATTAGCAATCTTTATTTTATTAAATCATTTGAATAATAAAAAATAAGAAACAAAATAGTATATTAAAGTCTAAAATATATTCAATTCAATCATCAGCAATTATTTATTGCATTAGATATATCTTTTAACATTTACACTATATTTTTATTAGTTTTAATCTATTAATTCAACTACCTCCGTAATTATGCTGATTATCCTGTGCTACTTCTTGGTCTGCTTCTTCTCACACAGCTTAAGATCGCACATAGTGCATTATTAAACAGTATCAGCATACATTATTAATATTTCTTGATCTACCTCTTCCATTTACTTTTTATCAATCAATTGATTTTCAATTCATTTTATCAAGAGAGTGGATGAACTTTGACATAGTTGTATTTGATGAAAGTATTTATTCTTCATAAACTCATGTAACTTGCTTTATGTTTTAATGAGATCTACGTGTAAAATATATTTACTATCAGCAATATCCATAAAATTAAAAGCACATCGACCACTTATGAGGTGACTGTGATAACATACTACAGTTTTATCATAGTTACCGTTGATCCTTTTTGTTTAAAATTTCCAGATTTTAAAATACAAGAATTGGAAACTAAGTCTTTAGGCAAACTTTAAATTTAATAAAGGCAGCACTCAAATAAGCAGTAAAAGAATATAGAAGATTAATTGCCAAAGTCAGAAGAGCAATATATGAATTGTAAAGAATCATATTTCTATAATATCATTTTATATTTTCACAAATGATATTGCATATACATTACTATTGTGTAATTAGGACTTTGTTTGTTGTTTTCTATTTCAATTTCTTATAATCTTACCTCTAATTTTAAGTTTAATTTTCTCATAAATGGAGAGAAATGGCAATGTACAATATCCATTTTAATCGTCAGGTTTGTATTGAAAATATAATGGTTTTAATAGATATTTAAATAAACAAAGAAACACTAATTTTAAATTTTCTAGCATTTTATTTAATAATCTAACTATATAAAAAAAATTGTTAAATTAAAAAAAGAGAGATCTTTAATAATTAAAGAAGGCGGGAAAATGCAGCCGGAAAAGTAAATCACCAGTGGAAGAAGGAAGTTACCAGTATACTCAGAAAACAGTGGGCAGGGAGACAAAGCCTCGTCCCAGCAAACATTGGAAAAATACTTTGAAAATTCAAAATCAAATTCGTAGAGTACAACATTTCAAAACCTGAATGTTTAGTTACATCATAACAATTGGAAAAACATAAACAAATTTTCGGTCAAGCTTGACAATTGCCGACAGCTTGAATTCTATTAACCAGTGAGAGAAGCTGAGGGATTGGTTAGAAGAAATGAGAGGTTCGCAGAAAGGTAGCGAGCCAAAAGGAGAGAATAGATCATAAATAAAAAAAGACAAGTAAATACGAAAACGATTGAACTAATAATATGCCTACAAAACGTCAGAGGACTGAATGTGAAAATTAAACATGATTAGCTAATGAAAGACATAGAGGGCAGAAATCCAGATGTTGTAGGATTAGTAGAAACCAGATTACAAAGGCTTATTAAAATCAATAATAAGAATATAGCGCAAACATAACTAGCGAGAAATGGAGGAGTTTTGGTTCTAAACAGTGGAAAATACGAAATGAAAACGATAAAAACTTTAAAGTAATAGATTACCTGGAACATCCTCAATTTAGGTGGTTACCCACTACATATCATAGCAGCCTATATCCCACCGTACTGGAACAAAGAAATTAAAGAGTTAAAGAATAGGTTGATATTCATGATTAAATCTTTGAAGTAAAAATGTCAAAAACAAAGAATAATAGTGATGGGTGATTTCAACTTTCACATCAAAGACTTAGGAAAAAGATTAAACAAAGAAGGGTTAAAATAGTCTATCTCAGAAGGTGTGGAAACACACACACACACACAAAGGGAAACTAATTCGATTAAATCTATACAGATGTAGAAACAATCAACTGGGAAACTTGCCAACTTAGATTAACAGAACATAAACTAATCTAAGTAAATCTCAGAACCAAATTCTAATAGGAGGACCTAAAACTAACTGACAGGGACAGAACAATTAGAATAACTGACATCAGGAAGTAATGTTGGAAAACTTTTATAGAAGAAGGAAGAGAATTTCCTTTAAAAGATCTGGACAACCCGATATAGAAATGCTTTGCGGATAAAATAGAAAAACAAGTAAAAGGAAAAAATTGGTACTAGTAGCCACCGGAGTGGGTACTCAGGAATAACGGCACAAGCCGGCAAATGTATTCCAAGAATTGAAAACCAAGTGGAAAGAGGCAATAAACGATTTAGAACACTGCCTAGATAAGAATGACTTATAAGGATTCTTTTATATGGTGAAACCGATTAACAAAGAGCTAAAAGGATTCTCAACCAATCAAAGGACTAACGATTAAAAACGAAAGAATTGAAGCAGGAGAAATAACTAGGAAAAAATCGTAGAGTTCTACAGCCAACTCTTTAAAGACAAAATAGAGCAATAAGCGAAAATAGAAAACAAAAGAGAAGTAGTAATGATAGACGAGCAAGAAGGAGAAAAATTTTGCGAAACAAAAAACGACGAACTGAGTATTCAAGAGTGCAACTTTAATAAAGCGATTGGATCAGATGGATTTGATGGAAAAATGCTGAGTAAGTCCAAGAAAATGAGAGAAACAATATGTCAAAAAATAACATAATGGCTAAAAGAGAGACAGATCCCATAATATATTAAAGAGGGAAGGTTGATTCTCTTAAGCATGGACCAGAAGGAACCATACCCAGAAGTTAGCAACACAAGACCAATAGTATCAACTCACATTTAGGGAAAAGAGTAGAGAAAGTTATCATTAAAATAATTAAGGAAAATAAAATTGAATTGCTACAAACTGGAAATTACCAAAATAGCTTTAAGGAAAGTAAGAGCACTCGCATTAATTTAATAAGACTCCTCGAACACATTATAAAACATCCAGGAGGAAGAGCAAGCAAAGAGACGCATACCTGCTAATTGACTTATAAAAAGCTTATGACACAGTCTAGAAAGACAAACGAGTCTTTATCCTTAGATGGAGAGTTAATTGTCAAAAAGATGCTGAAGTGGTAAAACTAATCGAAATGCTCTACACAAACAAATAACAGAATTACCTTTGAAGATTAATAGATAAAGATAGAGCAAGGAGTAGCATAAGGAAATAGACTATCACCCATGTTGTTCAACATTTACCTTCAAGACGCCTTATTCAGCCAGTAAGAATTAAAATCACTAATAAAGTAAGGCAAAATAATAGCATTTGCTGACGACATATTAGTAAACGTTAAAGACTCATAATAATTTAAGAGAGTGATAGAAATCTTCAGAGATATAGAGAAATCACATAATCTAAAACTTAACACATAGAAGACAGTCTTCTTGAGCGATGCAAAAATCTTCGGAAGGGAACTTCAAATGAAGGAATCAACAAGGTGGAAGCAAAATACTTAGGGCTAAAAATATGTTTGAATACCCAGAACTTTCTGAAGAATACATGGAATAAAATCAAACAAAAAAACTGAGTTTTACCAGAAATTGACGAGTTCCAACAATCGTACTGTTAGCGACACAATAATGATCGCTCAGATAAGATCATTAATGATATATAAGTACAATCCCGTTAGTCGCAGCACAATTCGTAAAAATTGAAGAATTAAAAAAGATGGAGATACAAATGAAAAGAATCGCTTTCAGAACCCCCATGAGACATTCCAAACAAGATACTAAGGAACGTCACCCAACTTAAAGAAACCAATATCAGTGAAATAATAAGGGTTTTGGTTCAAAAGAACATGAAGAAGATTAAAATGAACATTGAAAATTTCATGAGACCCAAAAGAAAGACAGAAGAGATTAAGAAGAAAGGTAACGAATTACAAAAAAGGAAGAAAATATTTCTGACAAAAAACGTAATGGACACAATGATGGCAGTAAGCCAAAGGAAGACTATAATCAACTACGGAATGAAAAATTACTGAAGTGTGCACAAGGTTCTAGTGGACTAAAATCATATGAAAAATTGTGAGTTAATAAACTCAGCCGGAGACCCCACAAGATTCTCAAAAATACTAAGAGAGAAAAGACTATTTGACATGGGAAGCCACCAACAAATAGAAATCATAACAAATATGATATGGCTAGACTAAAGAATAAGACAATTAGAAACCCATGAGTATTATCAGCCAATTAAAAAGCTCTTTAAAGTGGCGTATCTCAAAAAAAAAGAAGAATAGTTTTATGTGACGAAATTAGAGACAAATTGATAAAGGATTCGAATATCTAAAATGTGAGAGAATTAGAGATTTTACAGAGTTATACTTTTGGTAATTCGTCACTGTTCGTTTCTTATTCGTTTTTTAATTTATCTTTAAGTATTTTACTAATGCTACTACTACTACTAATCAATATATTTTCTGATATTAATAATTTTCAAAGATCTTTTTCGCAATGTATATATCAATATATATATAGAATTTTGTAAAAAATGAGATTAAATTAATTAACTTAATACAGTTAAACCAAGAATGTATATGTCTATAATACTTTGGACTTCTGATCACTAAACTAAATATTTATAAGGTTTGAAGAATTGTATATATATTATAACATTAAATTGGTATTAATAATTATAAACTAAAATAAAACTAATGATTAACAAGTAAGATAACACTTAAAAGAGTATTTAAATTTTCAAGGAAGATTATTTATTTTTTCATATAAGATTATGTTATTATTACTTTAAAATAAGAAAGGAATTGACAGAAATTAAATAAAAAATAATTACTTTAAATAAATAATTGCATAGATCTAATAAGTAGATATTTAACAATTTATTTTGAATATTAAATAAATATTTTATATAGTAAATTTAAATGATTTTTTTCACAAAATATAATTTAATTATTATATTGATAGGTATATTTTATTATCTGGTATTATATTATAGTAAATTAAAAATAGAGACCACTTTCTAGGCTTAAATATAAATATATTGACCACTATGTTGATAATGACAATAAAATATATGTAAATTATTCAAATAATATTAAGGTTTTCTTAAGTAAAAAATTATAATTTCTTCATCTTACTAACTATTCCAAATTATCTACTCTTGATTCAAAGATTAAAGTATTCATCATTCAATCGGTTTGGAAGGTCTTATAAATCTTAATTCTTTTAATTATATAAAAATGAACTCGAAGATTCAATAAATTTCAACGATTTAATAAAAGAATTGCATGTACCATATAATCATAAATAGGGCTTAGTATAAGTTAATATGAGCACGAATTTATTATTGAAAAATAACTAATCAACTAGTTATGTGAAATATTATATAATAATAATACTATAAGATAGTCTAAATACACAACTATAACTCAATGATTAGATAAAGGAAGGGAAAAATAACTAAATTTTAAAATTAATATTTAAAATTATAAGTAAAAAAAAAAAATATGAAAGTCATATTTCTGAAAAATATGCATTAAATTATGGGTATTGACGTCAGGGCGTACCACCCTCGGTCAGGACGTCCCAGATGACGTCAGGACGTCCCAGGTGACGTCAGGACGTCCCAGGTGCTTCAGGACGTCCCAGGTGATGCCAGGAAGTCCCAGATGACGTCAGGACGTCCCAGATGACGTCAGGATGTCCCAGGTGACGTCAAGGCGTCCCAATATAATAAATAGTAAAAAAAATTTATAATGTTGTTTTGAACTCTAAATAAAATTCTCTTAGAATTTTATCAGGCAGGGTCCTAGGGGGGCAACCCCTAGCGGGGTCAGGATGGGCAGAGCCGTTCCTTCGATACCAAATTGAAATAAGTAATAGCAGGGGTCTAGGGGGCGGCATTTCCTTGTGGAGGTTCGGGCTTAGCCTCCGAAAACCTTTTTGAGTAAATGTGTATCAATAAGTGAAAATAAGTAATATTTAATCGTTAAAATATAATCGTTAATAATTATTTAATTAGTTTGTATATGGAATCCTTTCAACAAACAAATCAAAGACGACTAATCTATTCATGTCATTTAAAATATAGTACATGAGTTACTAGCTTGCGGCTTACTATAATTTAATCTCTAATGCATACGATGTGACTAATAATTACAAGTGATATATACTACATCTAATAAATACCAAGATCATTGTTTCTATGAGTGTGAAAATTCTAAATGTCGATCCAGATAGTCTATTAAGAATGGGTTAAGAATTTATTGTCCTAATACATTATCATTGAAAGCATTAAGAGAGATACTCTTTACTTTTTTTTCTACTGGAAGAAATACAAGTGAAATTGTAGAAGATATCTAAAAAAACTTTTAACTTAAAACAAGTAGAGAATTTGTAGGAAAAGTTTTGGGTGATATTCGTAAAATAATTAAAGCCAAGTTATTGTTTGAACAGAATAGCTATTATTTATAGGGTGATGTGTTGATGGACGAGATGATTAATTTTTTTAAAAATTTTATTAAATTTATAACAAAAATTTTAATAAGTTTTGTTAAAAAAATTAAATTTAAATATCTTAGTTATATCTTGTCTATTAATATCCAAAGTGCAAGACTATATAATAAAGTTTAAATGTTTTATGTTTACTAAAATTTCATAGATATTAGAATATAGGTATTGATAAATTATAGCACAAATAAAAATGATTTAAACATACATAAACCCAAACATTTCAAATAAAAATATTAAATTAATGTTTTTGAATAGTTATACATATTTTTGGCATTCAAACATAAATAAGTAATTTTAATATCTTGGTAAAAAGTTATTTTATTTATACTAAAAAAAATTTTATAATATACAAAATTCATCTTAAATTACTAAATGAGTAAATTACTAATAAAGATAGTATTTTCTAAATGAATAGTTAAATGTATAAATAAATTTTTTATAAAAGAGCAATTCTTGTTTAAATTGATTTTAGCTAAAATTATTATATATATTATAATGTCGCAATTTTAATATAAAAAATTATTATAAATTTTATAAGCGCAAATAATATATACTACTTTAATTTTTGTATCGTAATATCCTTTGTTAGTTACCAAAATATGGAAATGATATATTAAAATTTTAAGAGAATTTTATTTAGAGTTCAAAACAACATTATAAATTTTTTTTACTATTTATTATATTGGGACGCCCTGACGTCATCTGGGACATCCTGACGTCACCTGGGACATCCTGACGTCATCTGGGACGTCCTGGCGTCACCTGGGACGTCCTGAAGCACCTGGGACGCTTCCTGAACCGAGGGTGAGACCCGCTGACGTCAATTACCTCCATATAATTCATTACAATGAAATTTCAAAATATATTAAATTTTTATGATTTTAATGTCAAAATTGGCTTCAGTTTTCCATTTCCTAGTCTAAAATCGCATACTTTTTGACATTTTCAGAAATTTTCAAACTGCTCTCCGAAACTTCTCAACCCACCACTCTTGTTAATTACGGAACGCTGATCACGAATACGCCATTAAAAATGGGATTTGGACAAGGCATGACAACGAACAAGCCCAGGAAGATTTGATGCTACTCAAATCGATGTACTCATAGGCATAGAGGCCCCATAGAGGAAATGAAAACACCCTTACCACCCTATCACCACTATTAAAAATCTTAATCATGGGTTTCCTAGAGAAATCGAAGTCAGAATTGAAATATTTATGGCTCGAGAGATAGCTTTTGCCAAAGCTCATTGCAATTTCACTATAAAAGTAATTGTTTGACTATGGGGCTCCCATTTAGTCTAATTATTTATTGATAAACAATATGTTATATTTTATTGCTAATGATTGTTTCTTAATTATTACTTTTTTTATATATATTTATAGTAAATATATTTATTTTGAGTGTTTTAAATAATATTTTTTAAATTTGATTTAAAAAGCATTATTTTTAATATTATATTGCTTCTCATTTTTATCAAAGGTTTCTAATTTATATTTATATGTCAACATTAGAAAATTAACTAGCATCCAAATTTATAATTATAGTATTTAAGCCTTTTAATATATTTATTCATTCTCTAATTTTATTCTAAACTGCCATTTATGGTGTCTCTAATGTCTTAGGTTATTCAGACCTAGTGATGAGGTAAACTTATTTGTTCGCGAGCCCGTCTAGATCAGTGACTGCACATCATGGCGTTGCTTGAAGTTGTCCAGTAGTCCTCTTTGTATGGATTTAACAAAGTTATCACATAGAAGTTCTCTCTCTTGATTGCCACTCCAATACATGCATCAATATAGCAAGACTGCCATACTGTTCTAAAATGTCCTAGTATAGTCCAACAATCATACTACGGTTTTTAGCAAGATCCACAATACTTGAGACTTTTTTGGCTGTGGGAGATTTGTGCTTGTGAATGTCAAGTAATCGTTGTTGGATTGAGAGTAAAAGTCTTGTATTCACCACTTCCTAAACATTTATCTACTTCGACTTTTATGTCAACTTACCCTGCTCCATTTGGTATAAAGCGGTCATATTAAAACTCTGAAGTTCAAGAGTTGATGAGAACTCCATTGGTTGAGAAACCAACAAGCGCAGGGCGCACTGTAGAATGTCTCAAGACATCTCAACTTGCTTATTAGGAAGAGCACTGCATCACTATAAAACTCCTGAGATATAAAAAAGAATCCTATACTACAACATAGAGGAAAAGTAGAGGAAAAAAGCTGCAGCCTCAATGGGCTCCCAGGTTTAACAGTTATGATCCTCAGATAGCGCCTGCTGCGTCAGGTGATCCCACAAGTTGCCCGCAAATTCCACGTTTACTCCCCAAATTGACTGCAATTCTGGAAGTCTAAAATGTCAAAAGGCTTATTCCTAGACTGGCTTTCAAGAATGATCAAGACAAGACGTAGGGATTGAGAATCAATATCTACTTGATACAAATGAAATATTCGAACCCATATTCATCAAGCATGACAAAAATGGAGACGGTAAATTTTCACTTGATTTAATATTTGAGAGTAAGGATTGGAGCGTTTTGAAAGAACATTGATAAGAATGGTATTGAAAAAATGTTTAAGTTATTTGATAATGAAGGCAGTGGATTCATTGACTACTCTGGTTCATTGTTGCTATATAAATGAGTTGAATATCTGTACAAATGAGAAATTAAAACAGGCCTTTAGAATATTCGACAAGGATGGCAGTGGTTTTATCTCATCTGAGGAATCAAGGAAATTCTTAAGTTTGGAAAGACAATCTCAAAGGAAGATGTTAATGGTATTACTATGCAATTCGTACTAAGGTATGCACCCAGATATTCTTCGAAGCATTCTCGCACATGATGAAGAGATTATCCAGATGATTATTTTGCATAGTAAACGACATTATATAATAAATTACAAACTTCTAATTATCTACTTTTTTTCAAATTTAATGCTAAATTTTTAATTACAATAAGTTTATTCTTTTATCTTTGCGTCTTAGCTTTGTATTATATTTCTATTATTATATTTTTTTAGCCCTAATAGCATTTTGTTGTTGAAATAATTGTAATATTAATCCAGCTTACCATTTTGTTGCCGACTGTCTTATCTTAGCGATGACTTTTCTTTGTCTTACTACTAGTTGATCTTATTCTTAGCTTTATAAGCCAGTTTAAGTATTTTCTAATTAATTCTAACATCTAACCAACATGTTTCTGTGTTATATATCTATCTTGTTGCATGCTGCCCAAGTTAATGATAATTCTTCTATTCTTATAGACTCAGGTATTAAGTAGTCTAAACAGCAACTAATTTCATCATGGCAAAAAAAGGTTATCTGATCGGATAAGTTGCGGCAATGTGTGCTAAGTTGTAAGACTAACTTAAGGCTACTCAAGAATAACTATAACCTACCCTCTGTGAACTATTGTAGGAATACATTTGATTTGGGAAAAAAAATTAATAATTAATAAATAAAGTATTAAATTCGTGGCAGTTAACTTTCTCGAAACCCAGACAATATGGTACTGTTCGAAAGAGAATTAAAAATCAGCTGGACTTTTTTATTGGCGGCACCCCTCTATCGCATCCCTGAAGCGAGATAAATCGACATTAATTTTGGGTAATTTGTTTAATTGATTTTAATGCTAAAATTAAAGTCAAGTTATCTCGCTTCAGGGATGCGATAGAGGGGTACCGCCAATAGTAAAGTCCAGCTAATTTTGAATTCTCTATCGAACAAGTACCATATTGTCGATGTTTCCAGAAAGTTAACTGCACGAATTTAATACTTTATTTATTAATTGTTAATTTTTTTTCCCAAATCAAATGTATTCCTACAATATATCAATATTCTCATAAAAACAATCTTACACGCTATTTTATCATTAATGCAAATGAAGCTTGAACTTATAAGTTATAGGAGCAAGAATTTATATTGGGTTGAAGAGGTTGAGAAACTAACAATTTTCGTTTTGTAAAATCTTATCATAGATTAGAAATATTAAATTGGATATCTATTGATATTAATTTAGCATCAAACTAGGATTATGAATGACTGATGAAATTTTAACTGCCATTCTAAATCAACTTTTAATAATAAAATATAGTATAGAATCTAAACCAGCCATGAACAAATACACATTATGTTTATTTTTAATATCTATAAATGTTAATTATGAATTCTATTTCATATTAAAAATATAGTTGCTCTGAAAGGTCTTATAATCTATACCTTCATATTCTTATTCAATTTCCTTCACGATTTTCTTTAATAATATTATTTATTTTTATATATTAAATATGGAGTTAAGTTTAGAATTTAAAAAAAGGGCGGACTAGCGGGATCCAGATGGAGGGTACAGAAAGAACAAGCTCAAGAAGAAGATTGCCGATCTATATGAAAAAATATTAAGAGGTAAAACCTTAATAGCAGAGATCCATTCAAGATTACTTGGATATTCAAAGCGGCAGCCAACAAATCTGAAGATAATTTACCTAAATGTTGAAGTTACTAATAAAAATAACTACAAAAACTTGAACAAGAACACTGTCACTTTAGACAACAACCGACAGCTCCATTTTCTTAACCACAAAGGCAAGCAGAAGGTTGGGTAAAGAGGAATGAAAGATTTGCTGAGAATTAGCGCAGTAAAAGAAGAACAGAAACTATTAGCAACAAAAGATAGATAACTGCCTAACAAGTTGAACTAAAAATTTGTCTGTAAAACGTTAGAGGATTGAATTCAAAACTCAAACAAGACTCAATGTTGAAGGAATTGGAAGATAGGAAACCAGACTTTATTGCTCTCGTTGAAACGAGACTCCAAAGAATTATTGGATTAAACAGTCAAAATATAACACAAACACAACTGGCAATAAATGGAGGAGTACTCACTTTAAATAGTGGTAAATTTTAAATGAAAAATGTAAAAACCCTTAGAAATTATTTGACTTGGAACATACTTTATGCAGGAAGATTCCCTGTTCACATGATAACAATGTATATACCACCATACTCAAACGATGAAGTGAAAGAGCTCCAAAATAGAGTTATATTCATGATTCCCCATGATTCAAAAATTATAAAAATAAGATAATTGTATTAATTTTAATATAAAATAAGAATATAAATTAGATTTAGACTTACTAGTGTTGACTATAGTCATTTATATTAAATTTGTGGTTTATTCATAATCTTAATTTGGTAAAGTTAATAGGTTTGCTTATAGAGTAATACTATCTAATAAATTAAAAAATTAAATTAATGCATATTTATATGATTATACTTACTAAAAAAATATGAGAAAATTAATTTTAAAGACAAATAAAATATTAAGACTATAGTCATATTTTAAGACGAACATTGGCATATAAAAACATACCAATTATATTTTGTGCGCGGATAAATATGCGTGCTGATTATATGCGCGTAATTTTATCCGCGCAAATTATATATATAAATAACTTTTGAGATTTAATTATATTTACCTATATATGATTTATTACGCGCGGATATTCGCCTTAGTAATACTAGGATTTAATCATAAATTTTAGTTAGTCTTATTGTTTGAGTTAATCTTTTTATCATTAGGGGTAGCATCTTAAATTATGAATACATATGTTAGTCATGCTAGTCATATGACTATGTGACTACGATGACTTGTGGGTATCTTCAAGAGAGTCTAGTCTGACTAAAGTCTACTTGATCTAGCAGGCCTGAAATCTCAGCTAGAGATAGCGATGACTATGAGTCCTTAGTCATAAAGAACGCTTGAATGATCTTTTTGATATACTAGTCTTCGTTAGGACTATAGTGAATGATCTCACAAATTACGAAAAGCTTATCTTGAGACTAGATATTAAAGTAATAGTCCCTGTTGATATAGGAGTGCACTATAATAGAAGCCACGCTGTAAACATCGACCATAGGATTCCCCAAAGCAAACTCTCCGCTAATAGGAGAGTAAAGTTTCGAGGAGGTATAGGACTTCAACTTTAGGATAATCATAACACTAGCGTGCACAAAGCTCACAATCCTTAAATCCTAAGAGTTCGGGGCCACGACAATCTTACAAGATTTAATCTCCTGTGAACATATCCAAGACTATGAATGTCCTAAAGACCCTATAATAACTCTTTTAAGAATGAATAAGTCAACACCGGATCATCCTATATTTTCTGGTAGTCACCAAAATTTTACGGATATAACGAATAGACTTGTCCAATATGACCAGGTACTTGAGGCCGATCACATTCTTCAACTATTTTTGAGCTGCAATCTAGGAAATGGAATCATGAAAAATACACGGAGAATTTAAGAAATTAGAATTAATAATTAAGTAAATGAATAAAAATAATGGCAGACATCAGACAGCTGGTTACTCAACAAAATTTGTAAGTTATAAAAACATATCTAAACTTGTTTATATTCCAGCAATACAAGTCAGCAATAGTCACGATGGCAGAAGACAGAGAGTTCAGAAGACATCAGGAAGAATTGCATAAACTCTAATAAGAATGACCAGTTGGAGCTTAATATCAAAGAGAGTGGTAAGAAAAGGTAATTGTAACTGGATATGATTTTTACATATTTGATTAAGAATACTTATTAATTAAATTTGATTTCATTTTAATTTATCAATTCCTTGTTATTTTTCATAAATACTCATTGCTGAGCTTGATTTGGTAGTCCTGCTT
This sequence comes from Oxytricha trifallax, assembly GCA_000711775.1. Classification (NCBI taxonomy): domain Eukaryota; phylum Ciliophora; class Spirotrichea; order Sporadotrichida; family Oxytrichidae; genus Oxytricha; species Oxytricha trifallax. Next base: position 17,535 of record ARYC01004836.1, read on the forward strand.
GTGAAGGAATTGAATATCGGTATAGAGCCTGAAGAATTTTCCTTTTATAGCAAAGAGTAGCATAGTGATGCATTCCAATATCAGCGACTAGGCTTCGCTTGCTTACCAACAAGTTACCGTATTGAGGCGTAGAGAGGAATCATGAAGTGTCGATTTATCTCAAAGTGTCTCAGGTAGTCGAAATTAAGTTGACCAACACCCCTATCATCTACACGATTTAAATCTTAGGATAATGATTATTGTATAATAATATTACTCGTAGGATTAAGCTCATCGTCAGGTATGACTAAAGTCACAGATGACTAAGCTTGAGAAGGTAGTCCTACTTAGTCATTGTCATTATCGCTCTCAGATGAGAGGCTAGAAAGAGAAGCCTTTCTCGATTAAGTAGCCGAGCAGTTTTATTTTGCTTTTTGTCCTCATAGGCTTATTAATTAGTAAGTGAATTTCAATATTTGGCATTCCTGTTTAAGTTGCTTTTGTTTGCAAACAATCTCTGACATCCATCACAGCGGTGCTTAGACTCACTATTCTTTTCAACTTTTTTATCACTTTTATGAGTATCCATTATGATGCTTTGACTTAGTTTTCTTATTCAATTACCTTTTAATTATAAACTAAAAATGATTAATTCTGCTTTAAAATATAACAACATGAAATTTGAAATTTTGATTAAAAAACTTTCAATATTTGGACTAAGGATTTAAGGAAATAAAAATAAAATAAGAAACTATACATAAAACTTGGATAAATTCGATGAAAATACTAAAAGACAGAAATCAATAATAACAACATTTGAGTGTGAGATTTGCAAGAAACCACACAAAACACTGAGTGCTAAAGAAAAGCACAAAACACGAAATCATCTAGGACTATATAATCAAGGTATAATCAAAATGTGGAGACTGTTATAAAAAAATCAAAAATGAAAATAATTAGGATTTTGATCTTAACTAAATATATCAGCTAAAATCAAACTGTAGTTTATTTGAAAAAAGATTAAGTGCTTATTTATTTTATTTCAATTAATTAATCAACTATAAAAAATGGAATTTTTTTTCAACTTTTCTGATTCATTTGTATTTTAGGGCTTGTCTGTTCATATCGATGGAGTACTTTACATTGAGACTGTTTCTTGTGTGTTTTTTTAGAAAAAAATTAGATATCTTCAGGGTATCTTCCTTAAGCTATCTTCAGGATATCTTCCTAAAAAAAAGTAAAAAATTTCTAATTTTACAGTAGCAATAACAGCAACAGCAACAACAATAGCAACAACAGTAAAATTAGCAGTAATAACAATAATACTAGCAATAATTAATGCACAGAGATTTTTCGAAAAAAATCCAATTTTACTAAATTTCTTAGTTTTTTGAGCATGTGATGAAGATGAAGAAATTGATGATGAAAATAATGATAACTTCTAAAATGACGATATTTAATTTTTGAAATTCTCTAGAATTTCACAATGCATTAATTATTGCTAGTATTATTGTTATTACTGCTAATTTTACTGTTGTTGCTATTGTTGTTGCTGTTGCTGTTATTGCTACTGTAAAATTAGAAATTTTTTACTTTTTTTTAGGAAGATATCCTGAAGATAGCTTAAGGAAGATACCCTGAAGATATCTAATTTTTTTCTAAAAAAACACACAAGAAACAGTCTCAATGTAAAGTACTCCATCGATATGAACAGACAAGCCCTAAAATACAAATGAATCAGAAAAGTTGAAAAAAAAAAAAATTCCATTTTTGATAATTGATTAATTAATTAAAATAAAATAAATAAGCACTTAATCTTTTTTCAAATAAACTAAAGTTTGATTTTAGCTGATATATTTAGTTAAGATCAAAATCCTAATTATTTTCATTTTTGATTCTTTTATAACAGTCTCCACATTTTGATATACCTGATAATATGGCCCATCACTAATGAAGAAAAAGAAGGAATAGTTAGAGTAAGACCTTCAAGCAAAAACTATAGAATTTGATAATTTCAAACAAATAAAGAATGAGGAAATCAGGAGTTAGTTGATAGAATTACTGTTCTAGAAACAGAAAATAGAATCTTAAAATAGTAAAATGTCAAATTAGGCAAGAAAAAATCATCCCAGACTAAAATTCAAATGCAAAAAGAAACCAATGCCCTAATTAATGAAATTACCAGTAATTACGCAGCTTACAACATCAACCTTCGAGATGGAGAAGTAATGGCTCAATTTAATTAAGAATTGTGTGGTAAGATTGCTGATGTAGTCATTTCAGAAACATGGCGTTTTATGAGACAATGATAAATTTCAAGTATGATATACAAAAATTACACCATTTGATGAACTTCCAAATAGAATAAATTTAGGAGAATGGGTATCTTGATTCTGGTAACAAAAAAGAAGTTAATATTTGTGCTCAATTTTTTCAAGAAACACAAATACGCTTATATTGACATGATAATTTGGGAAAAAGTTGATGAAAATGGGAATTTTAAGGGAAGTCCAGGTTATTATTTAGATAACCAGTATGAGATTTGCTTGATTGGGAGAAAAGGACAAGTTTTTTAATAAATGCACCTTCACACTTTGCCAGATATAATTAGAGCCCCGAGGAGAATAGCTTCATAAAAACCTAACGAACTTTACGAAATAATTTATCAGTTGATCCCTTTTGCTAGAATTATTAAAGTATTTGCAAGAACTAACAACATTAGAAGAAATCACATTTGCTTGGGGAATTAGATTAAAGACGAAAAAATCAGACATTTAAAATATGGGAAAATTGTTTGATAATAAATTTTAATTAATTTAAAATTAATAAATTTTAATACGAAACCTTCTATATTAAAACCTATATACTTCTAATTTTGACCTATCTGACTTAAGCAAGTTCTATAAATTTAAATTAAATTAAGTCAAATTACTTATAAGTTATTTTAAAAAATCTATTTGCTTCTATAGAATTAAATTACTATAAAATTGATTTAAATTAGATTAAAATAACAAAGTTTTAATTAAATCTCTATAACCTAGATAAATTTATTAATAAATTGAAGAACATTTATATTTTAGTAATTTAATGAGATCTGGTATAATTTTCGTAACTTTTGAAAATGTCCGGTAAATGTCCGGTCCGTACATTTTATTATAATCTTAATTACTGGGAGAGGAAAATAATTGGGGGGGTATTTTTACTTACTTTTTTGTTTTTAAAAATAGCAAATATGGGGTTTTGTTAGTTTCAAAATGGTTAATTCAAATTCTTTTCATCATTAGATATTTCATAGATATTTTAAGAGCTTCATCGAATGAATCACTAATCCAACTATAATTAAGGCTTGTAATTAATTCTGCTATAGATTTTATAGCTAGATCCATGCTTTTTATCGCTCCAAAAGATTTATTGATTTCTTGATAAAAGAATAAAGCTTTTCAACTGGGGCCATTTCAAAATGATAAGGTCCTAGGTAATAAATACTTATTTAAAGTAACCTGAATTTTTTTTGAACATATGAACTGCGGTGATATGTAGCATTATCTAGTAGGAATATAGTATCGACTCTCCAGTGTTTTTCTTTTTTGTCAAGTATACTAATTAAGTCCAAAAGAAAATTGTAGAAAGTTTTACTGTTATTGTAACCTTTAGTCATTTAAAAAAACACTTATCCCTTATTTGATATTCCAGCAATAACATTAACCTAATAAAGTCGTTAAGATACCTCAGAATAGTTCTTAAGTCCTTTGAAACTCCAACTTTTCTTGATATCATTAGATAACTAGATGCTACTTTCATCAATATTTATGATAGTTTTCTGTAAGTTTGACTAAGTTATAAAATCTCTTGCTGCAAAGTGACGAGCTATTATACATTCATTCATTGTTATTTGTTCTCTTATCTATTTTTTAAACTTTATTATAATTCATTTTCATCTTTTTTTTTTCATGAGCCTTTGCAGCTTATTTTTACTGATATTGACACTCAGATTTTCATTGATATTTTAAAAAATTTCCTAAGTTAATTATAATGATAATCCTGCTTAATGTTGCCTCAAGATAAATTGTTAAACATGCTCAAAGTCTTAGCTTTTTTTCATGAGATTTTCAAATTTTTTAAGTCCTAATAATCTATCTAATCATTAAGAGCATTGTCTAATTAAGTGCGGCTTAAATTGAATCTTTTTAAAAGGGTTAGTTTAGAGCAATTTTCTTCATAATACAATCGCTTAACTCTTGAGGCAAGAGTTTCCTGATTCTTTTTTGCTTATTCTTATAAATCTGATCTTGTTGTTCTATGTTTTTAGGAACCATAGTTTTCAGTTTCCTTGGTTTCTATTACTGTACCTTTTACTTAACTTTATGCATGAACACTGTAAAGTTGCTATACACTTTCATTAACTGCATTTGTAATTTCATCCGAGCTGACAATAACTCTTCGTACTTTTAACTGATGATTGAGGTGAGCTTAAAGCGCTTTTTTAAAGTAATCTTAATATTCCTCTTTACTTATACTACTCTAAAAAATTTCAATTGATTGAATTTATTTAGCAATTTTTCTAGGGTCACTAATGACACTGTTATTGAGTATTCCTTCAATTTTTTCTACTAATTAATTTTCCTTATACTCTAGATCTAGATTTGTTATTTATTTTAGTTCGAGATCTTCCTTCTAAAAGTCTTATATATAAATTACCGATGTGGCTTTGCTCTTCCAATCATCTTAATTTAGTTTGATTTCTAGGAGTTATCTTCATTTGATAGCTCTATTTATAAATTAAGTTTCTCTGTAAGTTATTATTCTATAAGGAATTTCTATGAGTGGAAAGTTATTCAAGCTCCCTATTTATTAATCTGATAAAATTAATATTTTAGGTCTATTTATAATTAAATAAAAACTTAAAATAAATTTGTGGTCCTAAATTGAACACAGACAGTTTGAGTCCATGGAATAAAGACTTTAAGAAATAAATATAAATTAATTGAGGGAAAAAATTGGGAGTAAAAAGGAACTTTATGATTTCTTAACTTAAGAGTGTGGGGCGTATTTGCCAAAAGTGAATTGTACTAATGTCTACTTTTTTAGAAGTATCATAAATGGGAACAAGGAGGTAATATTTGCAAAATAATGACTTTGTAGTATTTGAAAAGAACAGATGTTATTGTTGCAGCTGTGCCTTAAATAGAGGGTTTAACCTCTGATGACTTTCTAGAGTATGCCTAAACTAAGCCTTCACTTTTAAATTACTTGCCAGATCAATGCGACTGCTCCATTTGGATAAAAAATGGATTGTCGACATATTGCTGTCATTGGACTAAGAAGGCATAAATAGCATGGTTTAGCATGCAAAAATTATGAGAAGATAAAAACTTGATCAGTCAAACAATTTGATCGTACACATGAAGCCAGAATTCGTTTCAGCTTTAAATAACTCTATTAACTACAGCGGTAAAATTAAACATTTTATATACTCTAGTTCAAAAAGGAAGATCAGCATATTTACTAAAGTAATCAGCGAAGAGAAGATAAAGACCCAATGTTAATAAGGAAATGAAAGATAACAATCAATAACCCAGACAGAGCAACAAAGGTATCTTGAAAATAATAAAAGAATGAGACAAGAATTTCAGGGAATGAGAAAGCAAATTGATGATTTAATGAATTACAAGCAGTTAGTTCATTAACTTCAGAATGATGGACTGTCCTAAATTATGGGACCTATTTAATAGAATAACAACTGCTGAATTAAAACGATTTAACTCTTTGAGCTAAACAAATTAATTTGATGATTTAAAATTTTTAATATAGTCTTAAATCCTCATTAACTTTTAAATAAAATTAAAATTAAATAATCTCATAATACAACACAGCTTTTCGACTTTCTTTTAAATCCTTTGCCTAATGCACTTGGATAAAATTTATTCATAAATTTATATAAACTACTTCAAAATAATTCTAAAATTATTAAAGAAGAAAAAGTTTTTCATTATACCAATCACTTTTTCTGAGTAAATTGGGCTAAATAATTTTCCAATTCTTCTAATAAGAGTCCTGAAGTAATTTGTTTTAAAAAGATAGCTTTGTGAAAATTAAAATAATCGAACAATTTTATGAAATAAAACTAAAAAATGTTATTGAAAATTTTATTAAACTTATTCAAACAAAAAACTTCTGATTTATATAAATATGGTATAGTAGACTTTGGTAGAGTTTAGTATACTTTGGTAGACTTTAGAAGAGTTTAATAGACTTTGGTATATTTTAGTAGAATTTTTGAAAAACTTAAAATCTAACAATTTAATAAGAATTTTAAGTTTAAAAACCACTAAATAATAATGAATCCTTAAAAAAATCCTGATTTTACAAATGAAGACTATTTAGTGTAAATAAGAATACTTCAAGAAGCTTTTACTACTAATTTTGGAGTTACTAAGATTAGTATATTTTGGGACTATAAAAGAGGGGTAATAATTTTGAAAAATAATAAACCTAATGAGTAATCAATCGACTATAAATAAATCAAAAAGTAAAAAAAATCTAAAAGTAAATTGAGGAATCCTCTGAACCTACAATTTTATAGCAGAATTTTATAATGAAAATTAACTGGATAAACTGAAAAAAGAAGAGACTAAAAATTAAATACTAGAGTACATCAAGAAGCAAAAGATAGTGGGGAATAAAACTTTCAAAGATGTTAAAATAGAATTGCAAAAAAATGTTTGGTACAAGCTCAATAAATACTCATAAGAATTGGTTGATTGCAACTTTAAATAATTGAAAAAGTGATATAAATTCACTACCCCAGGAAAAAAGGACGACTAAATAAAATTAAATGGAAATCAATCAAAGAAAAATAATTAAAATGAAACCCCAGTTCTTGACTAAATAGAAGGTGATGAAAACTCTAGCACATCCGAGAAGGAGTTATAAGCCAATAAATAAACATAGCCAGTTTTTGATAATTAAGCTCTAATTAGAATTTGACTGAAACTGAAGATTCTCAATTATTTTCAGACGGAACTTATCTTAATTTTGATAAGGTTGAAGAAATAATAGCAAAAATATAAACAAATGACATTAAATGCTATGTCTGATGTACGATAGAATGTTAATATAAGTCCCTGAGTTTTTAGAAACTAAAATATACGAGAAACTCAATCAAAATGAGTCATTAACTATTGAGAGAGTAGAAGAACTAGAAAAAATTCTTAAAACTACTGAAGCCAATTAAATCTAACAATAGGTAAGAGAAGGAATAGAAGAGATTTAAGATGCTTTTAAGATTTTAGTTACCGATATTAAAAAACAGCACCTACTATTGGCATAGCTTCTTAAGAATCTCTCGGAGTTCATGTAAAAAAAGCATATGAATAAAATTTAATGATAAACAAAAAGGTTGATGAAGCTTAAGTCAAGATAAATTAACTTTAAGAGAGATAATTGAATTTTTAAGAGTAAATTACAGCTATCTAAGAGTCACAAAATAAACAAATAAGCAGCTGTGATAATAACATTAAAACCATTGTTGATCTAGTCAACAAGAATATAACTGACTTCTAAACTTCTGAAAAAGATAGCTTATAAATAATAAATAATAATATTAAACAAGTAAATGCTAGAGTTACTATTTTGGAGAAAAATGAATTGAAAAATAAGATTGAAAAAATCCCCCAGTAACAAACTTACAACAATCAATTAGAACAAAATTAAGATAAAATTCAAACAAGTTAAAACCCTCTTATTAATCCTGGATCAGACTAGGAAGTTATTCAAACTGTTTAGAGTTTTAATTAGAGAAATGATCAAGTTAGATTCATAATTATTGAAGGTAAGAACTTTTATATGATAAAATTACCAAGAAAATTTACTCAATATAAGAGTAAGCTATTTAATGATTCTCAAATTTACTTTATTACTTCATTACTTATATATTATAACTTACTTATTTACTTTCATAAAAATTGACTACGTGACAATCATGAGGTTTTGGGGTTTATTTAGGAACTAACATCGACCTCAGAATCTGATTATAGCTTTTCTCTGATCGATGCGAATGTAACCTCTTCAGCTTTTTTGCTTAAAATGCAAACATTTTTAATCCACTTGTTTAGTATTTAAGCAAATAATCAATTAAATAATTAATATAGCCTAATTTAGCATTTAATTAATCAAATCATAATATCTATTAATCATCATAAATCATTAGTCGTTATATACTTTTTAGAAATCATATAAATAATGAAAGAGCCTTTTTGCTTCAAAACGAACCCCTGAACCTAATTTAACTTAAAGTAAGTAGAATGAGTTTTTAATAACATTAATTTTCTAATAACAAATAATTATTACTTCCTATTATTATTCAAATCATAAGAAATAAGTTGTATTACTCCTTTATTTAAATTAAACTTATTATCAATTAAGTCTAATTAAGGACTAGTCAATAATTAAATTAATTAAATGGAGGACTATAGTCTTGAACAGAGATTAGTAAAAAGTGAAGAACTTCTCTAAAGATTAAGATCAAAAGATGACATATATCGCTACATGACATAGCACCGTTAGATATTCTGCCTGATAATTTATCCTTCTTACAGTCAACTTGTTTCTCCCAAATTACCACTCAACTAGAATCGCGTTCTTAAGATCAATACTAAATGGGCAAAAAAAAGCGCTGAAGCAAGAATAGATTCACAGCATGCATGTTCCGTTTTAACAAGAGCTCTCAGTTAAGAATTTGTACCAAGATGCAATGTCAGATGACTAAGTCTCCTAGTATCTTCCCTCCTTAGATCAAAATTCAGGGCAACTACCTGAGAGAGGCTTTTTCTTCTCAATCCTTGCCACAGTAAAACCGGAATACCTAAAGGGAGTCGTTGAACATGCACATAAGGTGCGCTATAACGAGGGAGCCCAGTAATCGGAACAAACCGGAATAGAAGTTACTCCTGAGTGGTTCGAAGATCTCCTCAGCACCCCTTTGTTTCAAGTAAGATTTCTTGAGACTAACTCAATTAGGGAAACCTGGAAAAGCAATATTCTAGATGAAGCAGAGGTCAAGACTAGGCAGATAGAAATCCCAAAAAAAGTCATTTGAAATAGCGTCAAGACTGATAGGAGTTAGGAGACCACTTTTGCAGAGTCAAGATGAGAACAAGACTATAACAAAGAGGAAGCGATTAGCGGATGGTACAATGCAGATAATCAATATTTAACAGAGGACTCCAAGCAAGTAGAATCAAGAGATTATGATTTAATGATTAGGTTTAGTATAGTCATTATAAACTAAGGACTTCTTATATACCTTAATTCATTTAATTAATAAAAATTATTTAATCAACTTGCTCAATTGAGCTTCTTATACATTATTTCACCCTTGGTCTATGATTCCCATTCAGTCTTCTAACCATTTCTTTCTTATAAATCTGCTTAACTGTGTAAAAGTAGCTTTCAATCCCATTATATTGAGGAGAATATGCCACATTGAAGATTGGAGTAATCATTAAATCATTCATGAAATCACGGGTGATCTTACTTCGGTGCACTGAAAGATTATCCATAAAAACAGCAAGTTTTTGATGTGGGAATTTCTATATGAGCTGTTAAATACTAAACAAACTCAGGATTTCTCACAGACCGTTTGAATATTCTGTAATGCACCAATCCTTGCTCGCTAGACACTCCAGCTAGTAATGCATAGGAAGTGATTTCAGACCTTCGATCCTTGAAAATAGGGTGAGAATAAGGCTTGGTCCATGATTGACTAAGCTGAGTCGCTGGTGAAAAAATGGCCTCATCATGAAGACAACTTTTGCACTAAGCTCGAGCTCTCTGAGGAAAGTTGTTCTCATCATAATCTATAAGGCAGTAAGTTCTAAATTGGGATCAAATCGCTTCTCTTAACTAGCTTGATTGTCTTAAATTTGATCCCCTGGCTTTTTATATAGTCTTTGCAAAGTAGAAGGACAAATCCTAGATTCTGGATACTATCTGTGAAACATTACTAGTCGCTCTCTCAAAGAAAGCCCAACCCAATGCTGAAGTGTGTCTGTTCTGATTAGATACTCGAACTGATCAAGACTAAGAGTGCGAAATCTGGATTGGG
>ARYC01004837.1:0-42663 GCA_000711775.1 Oxytricha trifallax
TTCGTTGATAACTTGTCAGTTCATAAAACTAAAGACTCAAGGAGAATATGAAAGGCTAAATATAACACCTGTATTTAATGTTCCTTACAGCCCTTAGTTCAATGGAATTGAATTATTTTGGGGGTTATTGAAAGGCCATTATAAGATATTGCTGCTCTATCATTTGATGCACGAACTGAAGATAGTTACAGTAGATTTTATTAAGAGTGCTGCTAAGAGAGTCAGCGATGATAAAGCTAAAGTATGTGCAAGAGAAGGGAGATTTTGTTTATATAAATAACTTTAGATTTAAACGAATGAATAAGTTCACATACATATTAAATTTGCCCGTAAAGGGATTTGGCTTCTCTTTCTTTTCTTCCACTTAAGGCTTGCTTGGGCTCATGTTTCTTCTCTTAGTGCCAGCTCCTGCATCTATATTCATATCGTCTGGCTTTTATAAATCTTTGAAGAGTCTCATTACTCAATTCATGCTTTACTTAAGACTTTCTCTCTCTGTTTAATTTGCTGCGCTCTTTCATCAAGTAAATAGCAGTGCCAGGTTTTCTATAAAGTCAGATGGGAAAGCTTACTTGAGATTAATGGATGCTTCTGCAGTTCCTACTGCCATGAGTCAATGATTATGATTCCCTGCTTCTCTTTTTCTTCAGGAGAGATGCTGTAGCATTTCTTGTGAGCTTCTTAAATTACTTCATTTAAGTACTCAGGTTTCAAAGTTCCAAGGACGCCAAAGAAGAAATTTCTCTCTGGCAACTTATAAGAGAGTTGCAGCTTTGATGGAAGGTAGAGAGCAACATCTGGATCACTCATAGCATCATCATAGAGGTTTTTTACTGAAATTTCAGGATATTTAGGTATCTCGATCATTCTGATTTCATTAGACTTAAAAGCTTTTTTCTCTTTATTTAGCAATACCTTTAAGAATGATATTTTTTTTCCCTCCTGTGTTGGCAAGAACAATCCAACTCTAGTTAATAAGTTAGTTATAAGTAAAAACTTACCTTGCTATACCAAGTATCATTAAAGATCTTCTTTACTTCTGAATTTTCCAATTAAATCTTGAGTTTAAATTCTCTTCATTGCATCATTCATAGATTCCATCTTGCTTCCAGTTTCTATAAATGTTTATGAAATTTAAAATTATGGATATCCATTCTAAACTTACTAAAATTGTACTACTAAATAGGGAGATCCACTTGGAGGTCAACCTGAATCAGATAAATAGATAAAGATGGAGGAACTTTCTCCAAGTTTAAAGTTTGACTTCCATTTTTATCAAACTTTCTCCATTAAATTTCTCCTAATAATAATTAATTTAATTAGGTGGTGCTCCTTATTTATATAAAACTTAATTGGGAGGTTAAATTAAAGTTCAAAACCGTATTAGGTGGTGCATTAGAAAAATTAAATTTTAAAACTTCCCCTTCCTAAATTTACGAGAACAGATTTAGGAGCACCACCTAACTTCCCAAAACACATTTAGGTGCATTTTAATGTATAAAATGGATGGAATAGTATATAAATTATCTCTAATGTTAAAAAATATAAAAATAATGTCTCACACTTTTTTCCCATTAAACCTTTCTAAATCTATGAGGATAAGCTCTTGCTTGTGTATAAAGGTAGAATTTAAACAGCTTATATAATTATTAATAGTACTTATAAAATGAGTGGCAACGTACTAAGAAAAGCGGCATTGCTTGGTATTAGCCAGCAAAAACTTTCTTTTATATATTAAAAGAAAATTGAGACTTGTGATGCCTCTACTTAATATGAACCTGAAATTCTCTAACTTTAGGTCTCAGACTTTGAATAACAATTCAGTTGTTAAATAGAAATGCAGAGCAAAGAAATTCAATGCGAAGTTCCAATAAAAATGGTTGAAGAAGATGAAGAGAAAAAAGAATTAAAGCATTACATTTATGTGAAGAGTGTGAGAAGAACTTCACTTATAAATCTGCTCTTAAGCGTCATATCTTAGAGTTGCATTCTAACAAGCCAAAGCTCTATCTTAAGCATGATAAGATAGATGGAAAATATTTTTGCCCTAATTGCAATAAGCAATATAACCATTCAAGGGATTTAAAAGTTCACCTATAAAACCATCATGGCAAGAAGTTTGAAGTCATTGATCCTGAGACTGGTGAGGTCTTCCTTCAAAAAATAAAGCCAAGAGACCCTTTAGAATCTTTGGAACAAAGAGTTAAGAAAGAAATTAGCTTATTAAAGCAGTGAGAAACTTCCAGCTTCTGAGATAGTTAAAATCACTCTGAAGATACAAGCACTAAAGCTTCCAATTTTAAATGTAATAGACCTTAAAGAATGTAAAGAAAGTTATCTTATACTTGAAGAAAAGTTTAAGAAAAAGGTCATAACTGATAAGCAGCTCGCATAGAAGATTTATCCATTCAACTACTTTAAATGAGATCACAAGTATCAAATAGAATTTGTTAATGAGTACTAAGCTCTTACTAAAGCAAGAGATAGATAGTGCAGATTTATAATAAAGCTCGATGCTATTCTGCTTGCTCAAGATCATGTAGCTTTAGGTCTTCCTCTATATTAAATGAAATTAAGAGACTACATATAAGATTAAAGGATTCCAAAGTAGCTACCCCATATTCTTACAAATGTTTGCAAAGGCATTGAAGAGCTGCACACTTTAGGGTATGTCCATAGAGACTTGAAGCCAGAGAATATTATGCTTGATTAATCACATCTCAGAGTAATAATAATTGATTTCAATATATCATAAAGAGTTGAAGCTTCAGGACTTGGCAACGTTTATGGTACTCGATACTTTCCAGAAAGGGAGGACTGGAGAGATGGTGATATTAAGTGGGATGTATGGGCTCTAGCAGCAATTATTGCTGAATGTGAAATGGCAAGAAATGATTACTATAGCTGCAAGAAAGAAAGATTCAAAGCAGAGAATACAGCAATATTTAAACTAGAATAAGATAAGAGGTAAAATGAAAGATATGGCTGAGTAGATAACCATTAAGCCTAACCATAGAGCGGAGCATACAATAGAATAAATTGTAAGCTGGATAGGAGAAATAAAGTTTAGAAAGTTGCCTCATGATGCAAAAGTATTGTTTGAGTGAATAGTAAAAATAAAGCAACTCTAATACACACTAGTATACAATACATTTAAACATTAAACCCCTACATAAACCCCTACATAAACCCTACTAAAACCCTAATAAAGTATGCACTAATAGTCTACTTTTATCAATCAAAAACTCAATCAAACTACTGAAAGGGTTTTGGGGTTTTTAATGTTGATAAATTAAAAATTTAAATTAAAATTGATTACACCCCAAAACCCTCCTGTTGTAGCTAGAGCATCAGCCAAAGTATAAACTTATCTTTCCTATGTAACAATTTCTTCATTTATAAACAGTTTAATTTAATTTTATAACTTTATTTTATAATATTTTTAAATATTTTCATAAAATGTTGTATTTTTATTTAAAAATAATTTTAATTTTTGTACTTATACGATAATTAATTTATTATATTAGATATTCTCAAATAAATAATTATAAATTAGGCAAAATTATATTTTTAAAATTATTCTTAATTCATTAAATACTTTTCTCTTCTTAACAATATCTATCAAATTTCAATAAGTAATATTTATAAGTTTAATTCAAAAACATACTAACTTATATAGGGAAAAATCTAAAGTTTTCATTTTTACTATAGCTGTAGTAAGGTTTGATATTTGTGAATTATTTAAATATAATAGTTAATTTATGAATTAAAGCTCTTAATTTTATAATGATTTTGCAAATGGATTATCTTTCAATATTAGATTTAAATTCAATAAATATTTAAAAATGTTTGATTAAAAATAAATATGTAATAGAAAATTTTAATTAGCAACTATATCTTAAAATATACAAAAAGTTTTAAACTAAATAATAATAATATCAAAATTTATTTTATATTGCATTTTTAATTGTTTTATCCAAATTTGAAGAAAAAGTTTTGAGCGATTCTATTGCTCTCTGAAGGAAAATAAAGCATTATCACATCCTTCTCTACAGGCTCTTCTTGAAATGAGTTGGAATTGAAATAATGATTCATAACAGGGACAAACAATTCCAAATTCTTGAAAATTTATGAATTAATATTGTAAAAATTTAAATATAAATTTCATCAATATCATCGTCGTTGGCACAAATTTCTCCGGGATGTTTTATATCTAATATACTTTGATCACATCTTTTTACATCAACTCTTAAATATTTCATAGAAGAGCTCTGGAAATTTCCTTTTAGAATAAATCTTAAGTTTTCTGGACAAAGAAATGTTTTTTGAATTCCAATAATTTAAGTTATAGTTTTCTCACCTCTGAATCTTGTGTCGTCACATTTATAATAGTTAAATTATATTAAATGTTCTATTAAATAAAATTATCAAATTAAATTTAGTTTTGGATTCTTAGAAATTCAAATTATTTAATTTATAAATGAATTAAAAAATAAATTGACTATAATAAGATTGTATGGACTTTCTAACATAACCCATGTAATATTAAATATCATTATAGAATAATGTATTTAAGAAAGTAACAATAATTTCTAGAATTCGTTTAATAATTCTAACAATAGATGAAAATGAGAGCGATATAAAGATGCATAATTTATACTATATCTCAATATTACAATATCTTTTGAACATAATTGAAATTTTTCTAATTTATTTTTCATTAAAAATTTCAATTATGTTAAGATACGCTTAGCTATAGTGAAAAAAATTAATTATGATATTTTAAATTTAAATAAAACATTACATCATTACTTTTGTTGCCTAACTGTAACAATATATAAATAGAAATACAGTATTCTTTAAAAAAATTCTTTTTTAATTTAATATCACAAATAAATTAATAAAATGTAAGTTAGCCTTCTACAACTGTATATTCAAAGCTTATCTAGCTGACTTATAAACTTACTAATTAATTATTTAACAAACACAATTGCCTCACTTATTATTTTACGAATTAAAACCTGAAATTATTTAGATTATTAGTAAATATTAAATTATAAATATAATTATTTGAAGTTTTATCTTAAATAAAATTGTTAATAAATTTTTTTTTAAAAAAAAGATCTCATTAGATTTTCTTTTTAAAAAGCTAATTTCATATAATTAAACTAGGTAAATGATTTTATAAGTGAAGAGCTAATTTGATTTAATTAAATTTTAATATTTATATAAATTATATCGGAAATATAATTTAATATTACTCCCATCCTAAAATCTATTTAATCTAAAATTTTAACTTAAAAAATCAAAATAAATCAAAAGCAGCTTTTAATTATGGTGCATCAAAGTTACTCCATTAATGAAATTGGAGAATTTTTTATAAATGCATACCTGAACAGGACCTCATTAATTTTAATTCCATTGTAGTCACCCAACATGTAATTAAGTTAAACTGCTAAATCATAACTATTTTGATCAAACACATATTCTGTCTCATTAAATTATAATATAATGTTAACATCGATGGTGAGATTTCTAGTGACAGAGGTTGTTTTAAGTACACTTAGTAAAATTTATAAATGTAAAAATACTTTGTTTGTTGATGACATTTATTATTTCAAGAATCAAGAAAACGAAAATACCAAGTCTTGCGATTATTGTAACTCCACCTCCTAGAGCTGACTTGAATATATAATCATATTAAATATATATTGTATTTATTAATTTAATAATTTTTGGAATAACAATTAATCTACTGAATTAAGAAAAGAAAAAAAGCCAAAAATATAGACAACAAAATTAAATAAAATTATTACGATTCATTTTTATGTTTAATGTTTTTTTATTTTAGTATGTCAAGCCAATAGGATGGCCATAAGCATCAAAATACGTTATCATATTTTTAACCTTAGAAGCCAATGACTTATTTTTCTCGGTCATCTACTAAATGTATTTTATATATTTATTTGTTTTTAAAATTATAGCTAACTTGATTTATTAGTATTAAATTTTAATTAAATAGAATTCTTTTTTATTTATTTTTTTCAAATTAAATTTTAGGATTATACGAAAAACCATCTCGTTCTACAGATCTTATAAATCTTATATATTAAAAAATAATTACTTAATAGTGAATGAATGAATAAATATTTAACCTTAAAATTGTATTATAATATACATATAAGATTTATTTAGTTTAAAAATGAAATTCAAATATATATTTTTATATAATACATATTCAACTTTTTGTTTTGAATTATTATAAATATCTGAAATTAAGATATAAAGATATCATTAATATTTAAAAAAATATATTTTTTTGCTGTGCTTATAATATTTTAAAATATAATTTTGATGTTCAAATCTTTATTATAAATTTATAATATTTCAATACCTTGCTAAAACTGATTTTTTCAATATATTTGTTAATTTTTGCACAAAATATGATAAAAATTAATATGATAGATAAGAAAGTTATTGAGCAATTTGTTTTTTTATGTAAATATATTCTACTGTTCAACTTCCTCCTAGATCTTTTTAGTTATATAATCTGAGCTAATATAAACAAGGAGTGTAACCTCTTATATACTGTATTTTAATATCTCAGCTTCATAGATTTTATAAGAAAAATAACTTTTATTAAGGACATATTTTTTTTGGTCTTTGAATTTTTACAGTCTAAATAAATAATGGAAATAGTATTTAATTATTATAGTTACTCACGTTTTGTTTTATCATTAATCAATTAGGACTTTCTGAATTTTTAAATATGATAATAAAATTATATCTTAATAACATTTTCTCTTTATCATTTTTTTAATCGCAAAAAATTTCTATTTTTTTAAAGGAAGAAGGTACTTTTAATATCAATCATTATATTCTAATTATATTGACTCTTAAAAATAAGACAATTTTAAACAAATAATATATGACTTTATATATGCATATTTAATTTGGAGATGTAGAAATATGATGTGGTAACTTTATTTTGAAATTAATGTTAAAAATTTGTATTTCTTGTAATAAGATGTAATATATTAAAATAATTCATATAATAGGAAATTAAAAAAATGGATTAAACATTTTTATGAGTTAAGTTTCAAAATTAGATTGATATATATATATATATATTCTATTCTCTCATATATAAATATCTTCCTTCTCTTTATAATAATTTCTTTGTTTAACTGCTTTAAATTATCATTTGATTACTATTTTAAGGCATAAATCATTATTCTTTTACTGTATATTAACAAAATTATTGAATAAATTCTTGCTTAATATATTAAAAAGTAATAATTACAAATCACAAATATTATTAATAATATAATAATATAAATTTTTATTTTAAAATATGAATGAAATTTATTTAAATTCATATAAACCAGTTGAAATGCTTTGACACATCATAATAAGCTAAATAAAATTTCACTTTTTAATTAGAATATAAATCATCGTAAATAAAGAAAAAAAATATTTGAAAATTACAATAGATTTAATAAGCAAAATTTATTAATTGTAAGGATTTTATTTTCCTATAAATTACTTTCGTGTGTAAAAAATAAAAATTAAAATAATTTTAAAAAAATCATTTTCTAATTAAATTTTATTAATAAGTTTATTTATAACCCTCTCTTTTCAAATTTATTTTTAAGAAAATGAATATAGAATAAAATTTTTAAATTTCCAGATAGATAATTTTTAATTTTCTTATATCATTATTAATTATCAAAGATTTAAATTGCATTCCTCTTACGCATTTAATATTATATAAATTAAAGATAAATATTTTATTTTAATATTCAAAAACAAATAATTGAATATTATCTATTATAGAATATTTACAATTTCAATAATAAATATATATTTAAATTTAACTTATAAAATAATCGGAATATAACATAATTGATTTCTTACATATATAAATTAAATTAGATTTTATAAACAAATTTAACATTAACTATTGTCAAAATATATACTATGAAGTTAATAATCATACTTATTTTATTATTGTACTAATTTATATTTGATTGAGTAAAATAAAATTAATTTTTGAAAAGAAACTTTCAAATTTTTACAAAATTAATTAAAGAAAACAAGAAATTCTCAAGAGACAGAATTGATAAAAATCAATGAAAATAAAAGTAGATGAATTTTTGTAGACTTTCTAAAGAAGATGATATCTAATTTCCTAAATTAAATTAAATTTTTTATAATCAATTCGATCAGAAATATTTACACAAATAATTGCTTTTTAAGGGAAAATTTTGGTTAATGAGTATTTTAGAAAGTATAACTTTTCAGCTATCTCATTAGAAATTTGCAATATTAAATGAGAATTCAAACCTGCTGAATGAGGTTTATAAGTGCTTGATTTGTAGGGAATTTGTTAGGGGTTGGGGTTATTAAGGTAATATTTTGAAGTATAAGTGAATTTTTATATTAATCAAAATTGAGGATGCAATTATTCAAATGAGGTAGAAGTCTTAAAACAATAAGAAAAGAGTAAATATATATATAGTAGAGTGTATATTGGCATTAGTATATCTCAAGACGCAATCTATGAATCGATCTGAGAGATTTCCACTGTGATCTTGGGCGGATATACGCTCATAAGCCGCGGATATCCGCGCAATGTATCGTAAGAAACTCCACTTCAAACGACATTCGTCTGAATCCACTTTCTTAATTCAGGGACCTCTCTAGCCATTAAATGCCCTCATTTTTAATAATTCTTAATTATTTTTATTAAATCTTAGGATTATTAAATTAAAGCAATTTATTAACTTGGTAATTTATCTGTAATCCAAATTCTCTTAAGAGAAATCAATCTGACTTTAAAACTTTTAATTTTATATTAAGAATTAAAATTAAACCCTCAGATTTAATAAAAATAATTAAGAATTATTAAAAATGAGGGCATTTAATGCCTAGAGAGGTCCCTGAATTAAGAAAGTGGATTCAGACGAATGTCGTTTGAAGTGGAGTTTTTTACGATACATTGCGCGGATATCCGCGCCTTATGAGCGTATATCCGCCCAAGATCACAGTGGAAATCTCTCAGATCGATTCATAGATTGCGTCTTGAGATATACTAATGCCAACATACACTCTACTGCATATATTTACTCTATTCTTATTGTTTTAAGACTTCTACCTAATTTAATAAGACATCAATTTTGATTAATATAAAAATTCACTTATACTTCAAAAATATTACCTTGATAGGTTTTAATGTGAAATTTATAGTTAATATGTTAAATTTAATCACTCAAAATGCGCTTTTGGATAATGTGGTTTAGATCTGAAGTTTATCTTACTTAACAGCAGCTCTATTTTCTCTATTGATATGTCTAATCTTGAATTTGATTTTATTATTATTGATTGATTGTTCCATTTGTTTCATTGATTGAGAGAATCTCGTTTTGTCAATAAATTGCTTTACCTTTTGATTTTCGTCCTTCTGGCACTTAGTATTGTAGTAATCGTTGCGAGGTATATCGTATTCTATTATTATTGCTACATTTGCCCAGTTATCCCATTGAAAGTCTCCATCTATTGTGTCTTTTCTTTCTGTAAAATAGCTTGGAGTACTCATAACGGTCAAAAGTCTTGATACCTTCACCCTTAAAGCCCTGTTGAAATCAATTATTCTCACTCTTACAAGTGAGAAGTTCAACATTATATTCTCTGGCTTGAGAGCTCTGTGCATAAAAGCCTAACTTATGAAGCTCTTTCATACCATGTATTGTTAAGGTTGAAATTAATCAACAGGAACTAGGCAGTTTAAAATTCTAAGTTCCTAAAAGATTAGCGATATGTATATAATAAGTTTTTGAATCATGAATTTATAAGTACTAAATACAAAAATCCTGGCAAAAATAACTTCTTATAGAAGTTTTAGGCACACTTCTCTTTCTTTAAGGATTTAATATTATTCCGCAAAGAACTTGCTTTTTAAAAAGTCATGGCTTTATAGAATGAAAGCTATTTATGATTTCATTGATCAATAGTAAAATTTCTTAGGATTATTTCAAAGAGTGGGATTCTGAAAGCTACATTATCTCTGACAAAGAGAAAAGTATCTAGCTTTACTAAGTATTTGCACTCTTTAAACTTTGCTTTAGTGAATAATTGATTCTCTTTAGTAAACTTCGTTTAATAATTATCATAAATTAAGATATAGTTGAAATGATATACTTTGTAAGCATACGGATAATCCTTGATAATTTTCCTATAAAAGGAGTCTTCAAAAATAAGGTAGCTTTAAAGTGAAGTGTTTAAATCAATCTGTGCAAGTGCTAGAATTTTCTTGTATAATACTTCAATCATGAATTTAGTGATCTCTGATGCTAAGAGGTTGCGTGCTATCCTCACATACTCAAATTCACTTTTTGCTTATTAAAGTTCCTCAAGATAAAGAGGCTCCCTGGCTTGACTTTTGTTGAGTAACTTCAGTTGAGCGTCTTGATCTTAATCTTCAACCTCTATTTCTTTCCTGTGAGCTTTCAAAAGATGCTTCTATATATCTCTTGAATGAGAGTACTTACTGCTTATGGCACTCAAAGCAATCAAACTTCCCATCAACTTTATCATGCTTTAAGTATACAGTAGGCTTTGTTTCCTTATGGACGTTCATATGCCTATACCAGCTAGATTTAAGAGTGAAGTCTCTTACACACTTCTCACAAAAATGTACTTCAACTTCCTTTGCTTTAATTGAGATTTCATTTCTAACTTTCTCCTCCTATCTTTCTCCAATAGATTCATTTGCCATTTATTTTCTATTCTAAATTTCTAATTTAATAAAAGAGATCTCAAGTGATAGCTCTGGGAGTTCTTTATGAGAGTTCACCTCACAGCTATCACACTTTTTATTGTTGCAAAAGGTAAGTCTCATTTAGTTTTATGGAAGTGCTGCAGTTTTTCTCAAAATTTTAGAGCTCATATATAAATTTGAATTTAAAATTATAAAATTGCCTCAATAACTCAGAGCTTATATGAAAGCTTTGCAAGCCTAAATTTTTAAAGGTGAGAATTAATAGTCTTAGAGCAGAAATATAAGTTCTAAGAGACAATCAAGCTTTAAATATAGTTGAGTAAGCAACCATTTTTATAGTCAATAATAAGTTGAATATAACACATTCAAATTTAGGAGGTGAACATAATTAAGTACATCTGATTTAGGAGGTATTTTGTGATTTAATGGCTAAAATTAGGATGCTCCTTATTAAGTACTAACTTTTATTAAAGCTTCTAATTAAGTACTATCATTTTAGAAGTTACTTATAATTAAGTACTAGCATTTTAGAAGTTGCTTATAATTAAGTACGTACCAATATAAGTTTAAAAATATTGAACTATAACAGTAGAAATTGATATCAATCTCTCCAGTTTGTAACCAGTTCTCAAAACCTTCTCCATTTCCTTCTTTAAGGTTGACCTCCTATTGGATGCCCATATTTAGTGGTAAGTTATACAGAGGTATTTAATTGAAATCAACAAACTTAGTTTTGAATATTATTT
Organism: Oxytricha trifallax; assembly: GCA_000711775.1. Classification (NCBI taxonomy): domain Eukaryota; phylum Ciliophora; class Spirotrichea; order Sporadotrichida; family Oxytrichidae; genus Oxytricha; species Oxytricha trifallax. The sequence continues at coordinate 11,527 of ARYC01004837.1, forward strand.
CTATTGATCTTTATATAAGATGGAGTCTATGAATGATGGAATGAAAATAGTACGAGCGTGAGAATTGATAAAAAGATTTAGAAGTAAGGAGGATTTGCATCGCTCCCTCTGGTGCAGCAAGGTAAAGAAATCAAATTACTAATCTTGATTTTCTAGTTTGTTTGTTTCTGCCAACGATGGAACGATCGAAATATTCATTTCTAAGGGAGATTCTGTGAGAAGAGAAGAAAGCATTGAAAATTTTAGATGTAAACATTGCACTCTTCTTTTATTCTTTTGTCTTATGAACAGAAAGATTATCAACAAACAGTTTAATCTCTTGTTCAAGGTACTTCTCTCTCAGCTCTCCTCCCCTCACATTTATTGTAATTTTTTCATAAACTAATTTTCTACTCAAAATAAATTTCTTGGCCTGTGGGTCGCTATTACAAATATTATTTTATAAGTTTCACTACTTCCGTAGATCTTTTGAAAACATGCTCCCTTAGGGAAATAATTATAATAGCATTCCTTTTGACTTTTAATAGTAATAATATGATATTGATTGACACACATTAATATTTTATAAAATTTTCTTATCACTTAAATACCTTCCATTCGAATAAATATTATGAATTAATACAATAATTCTCCCAATTATTTTTCTTCTCTTTATTTCCTTATAAATACTTTTATTATTATTTTTACTTTATTAGTTAATCATCAATAAAATCTTATTTTGTTCATTGATGTATTTTAAAGGCAATTCAAAATCTAAGAAATAATCGGGAACATTCCCAATACAAAGCAAAACCAATAAACATTTTATTGATGATTAACTAATAAAGTAAAATAATAATAAAAGTATTTATAAGGAAATAAAGAGAAGAAAAATAATTGGGAGAATTATTGTATTAATTCATAATATTTATTCGAATGGAAGGTATTTAAGTGATAAGAAAATTTTATAAAATATTAATGTGTGTCAATCAAAATCATATTATTACTATTAAAAGTCAAAAGGAATGCTATTATAATTATTTCCCTAAGGGAGCATGTTTTCAAAAGATCTAAGGAAGTAGTGAAACATATTAAATCATATTTTTAATAGCGCCCAGCAGGCCAAGAAATTTATTTTGAGTAGAAAATTAGTTTATGAAAAAATTACAATAAAAGTGAGGTGAGGAGAGGGGTCTCGGTCAGATCACTTATGTTATTCATCCTCGCTCTATTAAGACAGAGCACTATATCAAGTTCTTAGAATTATAAGAGTTGCAGCCAGACACACTTTTGCTGCAGCTGCTTTAACATATAGTGTTTTAAGTTTTATTGAGATGTTAAAATTATGATAGCTTTAAAGCTAGATTATATGATTGATTTAAGTTTTTTATCTTCGAGAGTCATTGTTTAAAACAGTGTCTCTCGAGGATTTTTTATTTTTTTAAAGCATAAATAAGTCATTGTTAAAAATAATCATATATTAACTTCTCTAATAAAATATTTTTTTTTCTTAATATAACTTAATTACATCCTTAAGGATATAGTCATAAATCTGTTAGGATTTTTAGGGTGCCTTATTAGGATTCTTTAATTTAACTTAGTGGTAAAAATTGATATTTTAACTTAAGATAGAAAAATGTTCTAATTCTATTAGGAATTATCTTATTTCCTTTTAGATATCGAGAAATTTATTTAATAATATTGAAAAATATTGAAAAAAATGTTGATAAAAAATGTTGAAATTTTGAATCCTCGAGAGACACTGTTTTAAACGATGACTCTCGAAGATCATAATAATATGAAGTTTAGATTAAATAATTAAAAACTTAAATATATTTTAAATAAATTTTAATTATAAAAAAAAATGGAGATTTTTAGATTAAAATCTCCTTATGTCTCGTAGAGCATCAATCAATTCTTTAATCAGATGCAACTATTGTAAATGTCTCTTATGCCAAGACATCTATTTGAACGTATTAAAGTTAAACACAGCCTTGTCTGGGGGGGAAGTTTCCTGCACTCGTTTATGATATAAAAAAATTTTAGGGAAGTTTCCTGCACTTTTTTTAATTTTATATTTTTTAATTTTTTTAATTAAATTAATCTTTATAACAACTATCAACCAACTTCAGGACTAATTTAATTGTTATAATTATACTTTAATTTATTAATCAATAGTCAATATCTATCTTCAGATTCCAAAAACTTTGACATTTTTCATCTGATATTTGTAGGTTCTGTCTCTTAAATATTATACTGCTTTACTATAGTAATTCCAAATATTTTATCCAATTGTTAGTGTGATTCTGATTCAATTTATCTTGTTCTTACCATGCCTATATAGTATTAGACTATATTTTCTTGAGCTACTTTAATGATGAACAATATGCTCTTAATATTTAATGGGTCATAAAAATATTAAATTTCTTAATTTATGTAAAATTTATTAAATTTAACATAAATAAAAAATAAAAAACAGTGCAGGAAACTTCCCCCCCCCCTCGTCTGTCTGTATAAACTTAATATTATTTTATTAAGCTCTCTGCATTCAATTATAAATATAATATAAATTATTGTTGTGAACGCCAGAGTGAAATCAATCACTCTCTTGATACTATTCATACCTTTGTTAGAGATTTCATTTCTTTTTAAATGCTGGCTATTGACTAAGCAAAGATCTTCAACTCAGAGAAATGATGATGAAACATAGTCGCTCGTTGTTCTAGAGAGAGCTCGATACTTCAAAGATTTTCAATTATAAAATAGTCAATATGCTTCTACAGAAACTTTGGGGGGTACCTGTCTCACACCCCCCACTTTTATTATAGTAAAAATAAAAACAGGAATTTTCTTACTAACCAAATTTGGGTCGAAAATCACGAATTTAATAATTAAAAAACTTTTTGGTAACACTTTGAGGTATTATGACCTTGAAAAATTTGTCGATTTATCATAAAATTAAAAATATAAATAGTTAATTTATGATAATTTTTTGTTGAATTTTTCCTTCAATAACTTTCACTTCTTAACTTATAATTTCATTTGTACTGAAACTTGGAGTCTATTTAAAATTGAATTAAGATTAATAAAGTGAATTATCAATTACTATGAGGATAATATTGTTTTGTCATTCCAAATATAAGAATAAAATTTCACCAAGTTTCAGTACAAATGAAATTATAAGTTAAGAAGTGAAAGTTATTGAATGAAAAATTCAACAAAAAATTATCATAAATTAACTATTTATATTTTTAATTTTATGATAAATCGACAAATTTTTCAAGGCCATTATACCTCAAAGTGTTACCAAAAAGTTTTTTAATTATTAAATTCGTGATTTTCGACCCAAATTTGGTTAGTAAGAAAATTCCTGTTTTTATTTTTACTATAATAAAAGTGGGGGGTGTGAGACAGGTACCACCCGAAACTTTGATTTTATCTAAGGCTTACAATTCAGCAATTATTGCTTTAGATTTAAGTAACAAAAAGTTGATAGACTTCGCTTTAAGTGCTATTCAATTTATTTATAATTAAATACGAGTTTGACTTATTTACTGTATAAATGACATCCTTATCGCAGTTTAAACACTAAATCTATACTCTCTTTATCATAAATAGACCTCAAAGCTTGTTATTTTTGACTCTTATTTAATTAATAACCCCAACCCTAACAAATTCCCTGCAAATCAATGCACTTATAGACTTCATTAAGGCATTTTTAAGTTTTGAATGTTTTTTATTGAAGTATATCAATCCAATAGGATGTCCATATGATTCAAAATATGTTATCATATTTTTAACTCTTGTTTTTTCTAAGCTATATTGCGCTCTCATCTATTAACCTTTTATTTTAATTTAAATTTTCTTCTTTTCAAATATTAATATAAAAGAACATCAAATACATTAAATCTTAAATAAATGCAAAATTAATTATTTTAATATTATATTGTAGTTTATTTAGAAGATAGTAGAAATTATTATATTAAATATTAGAAATTGAAAATTATTTAAATATTCTATATTATTAGATAAATCTTTTAGTTACAAAGTTTAGTTTATTAGTAAATTAAAATTTATAAGATCGAAAACAAATTATATTTTATCTAATGTTTAAGATAATTTGAGATAATTATTTTATAATTTAAACATTTTTTATAAAACTTCATAAAAAATATTTTATTATTACAAATTATAAAAGCTTTGCTTATTTAAAAAATGAAGAATCATACATTGTATGTATCATTAATTTGACTTTAGAGCTTGATTAAAGCAGCTAAATCAAACTATGATTAATCAATGGTATACTCGCTCTTGTCTGTGGCCAAATCTCTTATATAAGTGGAAAATCGTATGCTACTCATATAAATATTTCATATTTATATGATATATTAACAAAATATTATTATTAATAATATAAAATATTACACTCTTCTTCTAAGCAACATTAATAAGTTCTAATATTAATATAACTCATGAAATAATATATTTTCTATTTTATTAATAAATATTGGAACTTTTATTTTTAATATGAGATAAATGACAATTCCAAGTCTTGCTACCAAAGTTAAGTATCCACCAATCGTTGACTTGAATTATAATTTTTTATAAAAAATTATTTATAATAGGAATGTGCTGCTATTATTATATGTAAATTGTATTGGATGACCAAACGAGTCAAGAGATTTTATTTTATTATAAATTAAAATATACAAATAAATTTAATTTGATTTTATGAAGTTGTTACACTTTTTATTGGATTTGCTTCTCATTTTATTTATATATTAATAGCTTTAATTGTTTTACTTGGTAAGATTATTAATATGTAATAGAAGATTTATTAATACATAAAACTAAATTTAGATATTGCTTAATTCATATCTTATACTTCTCTCAACTAAAATTTATTGTTTATATTAAATTTATTGAGGGAATAGATTTTACAATCTAGATAATTATGAAATATATTTAATTTAAAAGTCTTGAAATATCATAGTTCATTTATATATGGTAATTTAGTATGCATTTAAATTGAAAAATTAATTTCATTCAATTCATTTTTTCTAACTCTTAAATCAAATAGTCAATTTGCAAAATAATAAATTAAAAATAATATATTTTTGCGTTTGGTCATTATTCCCATCATTCTTGATTCTCTTTGGCTTGAAAACTCTTTCTTAATTACTCGCAAAAGGAGAATATAAAATATTATGAAATGTTTCTAGAACTAATATGGATTTCAGAATTTTATATAAATATTAAAAAATTACTTGACTATGTTTGTTCTATTTATTATATTCAATTTATCATTTAAAAAAATCATCATTAGTATAGGATAAACTTTAATTATAGCTTTTTTATATAATTAACATTACATAAACTTTGTTAAATTACAAATGCATGATTAATATCTTTCTTAATTTAAAATAAAAATAAATAATTGATTAATTTTATTCTTTTTCTAAGCTTATATTTTATAAATTTAATATTATATTGAATGTAAATCGTTATTATTGAAGCTTGAGTCAATAAATTCAGAATTATTTTAGCTTATTCCATTTCTATCTGACTAATATGCTGTCTTATCACCAATGATCTTATTATTCCTAGGCCATTGATCATTTTTAAAGATTCCAAGCTAACTTTAATCAACTAAGAATTTTAGAATCCTCTAATCTTATTTACTATTTAATTAGCTACTCCAAATAATATTTGATGATTAATACAATATAAAGCAAATATAAATAATTAGTATACTCTCAACAATTCTCTGGATGCTTTGCTCTAAATCTTTTCTTTAAGAATTTGAGTATTTATCCCATTTTTTAACAGTTTGCACAATCATTTACTATTTATTTTATGAAGGGCTGTTAGCAGCTTAATGGCTTTTCATTTTTTAAAGAGAAGATATTCATAAAAATATAATAAAGATAAATGCAAATATAATTTTATTAGCCTCTTAAATTATATAATCAATTTATATAATTTAAATAATCGCAAGGATACTTTTTAAATATGCAAAAAAATACTTATTAAAATTATCTGCACTCTAATCGAAAAATTACCATTTTTTATTCATAGTTTTTCTTTGTTATTTTTTAATTTCGTTTCCAAAATTCTATTTTTTTAAAGGCTAATATAGAAAAATATTTTTCCAATTTAAAGAAATGATATTCTGCTTTATTTTTAAAAAATTATATCATAGTTTAACTTGACTCAATCAATCGTTAAATTATTTTAGAATTTTATAATTTACATAATCACAAATTTAATTAAATCTTATTTTAATATGTCATAATTATTATAAAAATCTTATATATGCATAAATATAAAACGAAAGTTATTTAAATTAAAATATTATTAATCGTAAATATATCTTTTCTATTTTGTAAAGAATAAATATATTTCAAATAAATTTAATTAAAAACTTATAATTAATAGAAGTAGTCTATATACTATCATTTTATTTTTTTTCTTGTAGTCTTAACACATTGTTCTCAAAATATGGAATTAGAAGCATTTAATACTTATGAAGGAAAATTTACGAGACTACCTTTGAATAGTTTATTAGCCTGAAAATATCAATATAATAATATTTAATTAATACTATATAGATTATTAATTTTAAAGTGAAAACATTAAGAATTTCAAATTTCTGATCTACCCTTTATTTTCCTAATTCAAACAATTTCGCTTTTCTATGAAAATATTTGTTTTTCTAAATACATCTTGCTTTCCTTAACAGACTCTATTTTTATTTAATATAAAATAATTTCCTATCTTTAAACAAAAATGATTTTTTAACAACTCCTTAAATAATCATTGAAAGTAAATTTAAAGTTACTTCTATTCTTAATTAGTTCAATGATGAAATTCAACATGGTTTATTATTTATTATCTTAATCTTAGTCAACAACTGTCTTCATTGTGACTCCATTTGATTTATTTAAATTCTCTTGAGTTATATTGTAAAATCACAATAAATAATTTAATTAAAGCTAGAGTTTTCATTTAAACTTTTGATCAATTAAATGTATGCTTTTATTTTTAAGAATCATTGGGTTTGTGTAAATATATAATAAACCAAAAGTAAGTAATTTCAAATAATAATAAATATTATTTTCTTAACTCCATTTTATACTCTTAATATACAAACTAGGTTTATATATGGTAAAGATATTTATTTAACATAAATAATTTTGAATATTCTATTTAGCTATATTTTAAACCTATATACTTTGATTAGAATTATAGATTTAACTCGTTCTTAAAGTTTCCTTTTTTTTGCTAATTTTAGCTTTTAAATTCTTATGTGAGATATTATTATAATCACTAGTAAGTAACTTTGAGATAATTGATTGATAATAAAGTTATGCTTAAATACCTCCAACAATAGTAGCAGCTATAATTCGAATGATTTCATAAATAAAAAGTAAAATTACAATGATTTCCAAAAAACCACCTGTTGCTGCAAGAGCATCGCTTATTGTATAAACTTCTCTCTCCGTAGTTGATACTGTCTCGTCCAGTATTGTATTAAAGTTATTTTTAATAAAAAATTTACAAAACTAAGGTAAAATTAAATTAAAATTTTATTGCATTTTATCCTAAAAGTTAACTATTTTTTATGCAATAAAACATTAATTTAATAAATTTAAATTTAATTAATAAATTGCCTTAAAATCTGTGATAATATAAATTAGACAGCAGAGATTTATTTTAGTTATTCAAAGATTTGCTAAAAACTATTAAAACTCAATATATCTTTAAAATAATAATTTATTACCACTTTGATTTATATCTTATTAGATCGATACTATAATAAATTAATTTCTAATTAAATTAAGAAATAATAGTATTTGTGTCATAGTATGTTCAGAATAACAGGAGCTGAAGCTGAATCATAATTTCTGAAAAATGAATATTTCATTTCTATAGATAAAACTGAATAAATTTTATATAAATTATAGAGTAATAAGTTAAGTTTCTTTCTGAAATACTGGATGAAAGCGAAGAGTCCCTTGTTACAGCAAAATTCTGAGCAATTTTAATAAGGTAATTTTAGGAGAATTTTGATTGAGTAATTTGTTTCATTAATTCTGATAAAAGAAAATAAATGATACTAATTATTAAGATCAATTAATTGAGCTGTGTAATAAAATACTTAAATCGTAGTTTTAATGGGATTTAAAGTTTCAACATCGTAGGCATCGAAATATTGGTTTATTACAGGCACAAATAATTCTAGTCCATCGAAAACCTCATCTATTTCTTGTTAATTGGCACAAGTCTCGTTTGGATAATACTAATTCAAATAGTTTTAGTTAATAAAAATCAATAATGTTTAATAAATGTCATCTATTTTTTAAATATATTTTTATAGTTTTAATCACACTTTTTCAACTCTACTCTTAAGAATTGAGAACTCTAACTTGAAAAACTTCCCTAAAGAGTTAAATTGAAGTTTTTTGGGCATTAATAATTTCCTTTCAAAATTCCTAAGTTATTCATAATTTCTTTTTGACCAAGAAATTAAAAAAATACTTAAATATGTATTGCTTAATTTATTTAAATCTTGTCTCATCACATTTAAAATAAAATTTAGCGAAAATATTTCTTTTGATATATTATAACTAGATCAAATGGCTTCAAAACAAAATCATAGTCAAGCTATCCATTTTTCTCGAAATATACAAATTTGAGCTCGCTTATTTATAAACTCTAAAATTATTTTTATTATTTATATTTTTACATTTTATAAAGTATACATAGGCATATTTGTGCATATTATTCGTTGTGTTGTATGTATCATTAATTCTATATAAAACATTTGGGGGGGGGCAACACCTGAACCAGTAAATTATATTCATATTTTAACCTTCCTAAAAGCTCTTTAAATGCACGACTAATATCAAATAAGGGTCAATAAACATGAATAAAGCATTAAAAATAGTTATAGACAACTCCATCATGTCCAAATGATAAAGCTTATTCATGAAAAAATAATATTAAAATTTGATATTTTATTAATTTTTTTTCAAAAATATTTTGTATTTTATTCTTGAATTTTTATTTAACTAAGTGTTATGCAAGCTATATCACAACAAGTCACCAGTCAAAATATATATAAGTATGCTAAACTCATATTAAGATATACCTCCTTGAATTAAATTGGTGACTTGTTGTGATATAGCTTGCATAACACTTAGTTAAATAAAAATTCAAGAATAAAATACAAAATATTTTTGAAAAAAATTAATAAAAAATCAAATTTTAATATGATTTTTTCATGAATAAACTTTATCATTTGGACATGATGGAGTTGTCTATAACTATTTTTAATGCTTTATTCATGTTTATTGACCCTTATTTGATATTAGTCGTGCATTTAAAGAGCTTTTAGGGAGGTTAAAATATGAATATAATTTACTGGTTCAGGTGTTGCCCCCCCCCAAACATTTGATTAGTTTTAAAATTAGATTTGTAATTTATAAAAATTCAGAATTTAGATCTATTTATTTTTTAATTTAATAATATAATCATAATTAAAATTTTGTGCTTATATTTGCTTTTTAAATAAAGTATAATATTCAAGAAATTTTGACAAGAAGTTCAGAATAAAAAAGTATGACATATTTTTATAAATTTATATTAACCACATTCTCTAAACTTTCTGAGAAAATAAGTAAATTTATTGCCCCATAAATCATTTAAGATAGGAGGATTGGGGTTAAGACCAATTAAATTAAAAATTAATAGTTATAGACTTAAATAAAAAATAAATAGGCCAATATTAAATTTAAAATCCATAATTGGATCATTTAATAAAGATGATTAATCGAGGCGATAATTTTAATAATTAGCCACACCAATAATAACTGATTTTTAATATAATTGTTCTTAACTCCAATCCTTGCTTTTTAATTAAAGAGTTTTATAAATCAAAATAATTCATTTAATAATATCGAAAATATTTTCATTATTTATAAATAACAATTCAATAATGCAAATTTAACAATGGGGTTTTTTATATTCTTATGAGTAATATGGAGTTGATTAATGATTTTATATAATAAATGTAAATATATTAACGTTTCTATTATAAACTAATAATAATAATAATCTGAATCAATCAAAAAGCTTGAGGATTTTTGTAAATTAGTTTTATTAATAAAATATTAAATGGCTGTGTTTTAAAACAAATGGATATTTTACATGTAGATATTATCAATATCTTACTTTTTTGATTGATTTTTGTAGGTGGTTTTTCATCAAAGTATGTTAATTAAATTTTATAAATCTATTTATAAATGTGAGGGGTTTTCAATAGACTAGCAGGTCTAATCTTATTGAATTTAATTTTCAAAATTGAAAATGTAATTATTGTTTCGGAGACTATCCCTGGCTTTATGCTTCAAGTTATTAACTAAAAATACCTCTTTAATTTAAATAAGTTAAACGTTATTGTTTTTATAAGTTAAGCCTCTGGAGAAACAGTGTTTAAGTCTATGGATTTATCAAATGATGAAGATAAAATCATAATCTCTGGCACAACTTAAGATTCAAAGTTATGTCCAAGAGCTTCATAAATTAAAACAGTAATATTTTAAATCTAATCTTTAGATTTTATAAAAAAGATTTTCATTAGATATAATTTTGTAATTTATGATTAAATTAGTAAATTTTTTATTAAATTTTATAAAACAAGTAATTTATTTTAAATGAACGAATATATTCCTTCAGGCGTAAACCTCAATAGGCCGATCCCTTTCGTGCTCTCTCTTGACATGGATAGTACACACCCAAGAAATCTCTGGACTAGGTACTTTATTATTAAATAATAAATAAATCTATGCTTATATAAGAAAAATTTAAATATACATTTCAAAATTTTGTTTATACTAAGCAATAATAGTAAACTAATTAAAACCCTCAATAATTCAGTAATTTATAATGTATAGTTTACCAAAAGTGTAATTAATACAGATGTCTATGCAAATAAAAAAGTTTTTTCAATTCATGATTTATATCATGTTATTTACTTATTGAAAAAATAACGTTAGAGTGCTGGTAAGATTTGATGTTGAACCAGAAGATTTAAATTTTATTAAAATTGTGCTAAGAATTGTAATTTATTAATGAATTTAAAGATGCTGGATCATTTTATTGATTTTAATATTTAAATTTTATTAGAAACAAATAGATTATTTAAAATAAATGTTCATCAGCCAGCTTTTACATAATCATAATGGACATTATAATTTGTAAATAATTTAAGAATCTCTTGTATTTAATTATTTAAAATAAATAAATTGAAGACATAGACGATGGAATTGTCAATTTTTATATAATTCCAATATTAAAAATTATTATAAATTTATTAAACTGTATAAAGGTAAAAGAAATGGATAACAAACAATCAAAATTATGAATTTTACTCTATAAATAACATGTTATTCGAGCAAAGTGTTTAAAATCAATATTATAATTATTTAATTCTGTACAGAAAGTGATTTAAATCAAAACTTGCATATTGCTGGGATCCAACAGCTTTCATAATTAAATCCTAATCTATTTGTTACCACGTTTAAAGGATTGACATAATTAATAAAAATACAATAGTATAAGATAAAACTTAAAATTTATTAGATTTATTTTACTATTCTAATGCAAATAAATGTAAAAATTAAATCTGAAAGTTTAAAATTAATTTCTTACTTCAGTAATCTTATTCCGAAATATAAATAAACTGAGTAAAATGTTTGCTTTAATATGTAAATTCTAAATTTAACATAAATGAGTATTATAATAAATAGGTAAAACATCGATTCATTTAATTTAAGTTATAAATAAATTTTCAATCAAATTATACTTTGTCTATATAAATAAATAAATGGAAGATGATAATGATGTAAAGAGTAAGAAAAGTTTCTCACTTATTACAGATGAACTTATGAGTTCTTTTCCTTCTTAAATTTTATTTCTAATTAAATTATAATTACTTAAATGCTAATGTATTTAAATCTTAAATATACATAATGGTATATATTCATAATATATTTTTATAGCAATCATATTATATTTTAAATAAATAAAATTAATTGCACTTTATAATAAAAATATATTTTGAAAGAATTGTGGTTAGATTAATAACATATTATCGGAGTTGCTTATATGAAGAAATAATATATTGATAAAAGAATCATTTATATGTATTAGAAAACAGACCTCTAATAGCTAAAGTAGTACATGTTGCCATAAAAAATAAATTATAATGAATTTTTATTTAATTTTGTTTGAAATTAATAAATTATTTTATATGGTTTTAATATTTTCAAATTAAAAATAATTGAATTAAAAAATTTATTCCAAGTCTTGAAGACTAGTCTTCTTAAAAAGTAAGATTAAATACAGATTTTATACAATATTATCAATATATTCAGAAACATTTTTCACTTTACATTATCAGGATGATACACATTTAGATATAACTAAGCTATAATTACAATTAATTTCCTTGTTTCATGCTTATAATTCATATTTTTACTAGATAAGCCAATAAAACTCAATTTTTCTTTGCATTTGTGTATATATTGATTTAATTTCGAAGTATTTAATAAATAATTGCAGATTGATATATAAATATAATAATTGATAGGGATATATTGTTACATTTTAAGCATATTTTTGGAAGAGATAATAAAAATAAAGATTGTTTATTACAACTAATATAAATTGATATAAAAAAGAGACAAAGCTATTTTCCATATTTTTTTTTAGTTTCTTTAAGTATGGAAGATATTTCATATTAAATATAATATATTTAGTCATTTGATTTGACTTATCTTTTTGTCGTACTAATTAAAACAAATGGTATTTTCAAATATTATTTAAAGCAAAATCTAAAGCTTATACAAAGAAAAAACAAAGTTATTAGGATTAATTATTCTTTTTGATAATTAAATATTGTAGCTACTCGATAAAACTGCAGAAAAAGACTATTTTAAACTCTAAATAACTTATTAGGGTCATTTTTTAAAAAAATTAATTTATTCTAATTTCTTGCATTTATAATGCAAGAAATTAGGGCATAACCGCAAAATATCAATTTCAATTATATGAATCATAATTTATTTAGTTTGTAATTAAGCACTATACTATTGTAGTAAGAGCAAATACTTAATCATTTTACTCGATAAATATATCGATAAGAGATTTAAATTTTAATTTTTAATCATAAAAACTTATATTAAAATAGTTAGTATAATTTTTGATTTTTATTTTTATTAAATTAAAATTTATTTCACGAAATTACTTTTTATATTTTGAGAAAAGCCTTAATTATTGGAAAAGAAAAAAATTATTAATAATAGATAAATTTTGTTTATATTATCAATAAAATATTGAAATAAGTAATTTTTTAATTTTATAAGTGCAAAATTTCTGAGTATAGTTACATAGAATTATAATTACAAATCAATATTACTTAAAGTTTATAATTAATATTTTTAATTAAACAGTCTATTTAAGGTTTTTTAATAAATAATGGCATAAGTTAGTCTTGGAAAAAATTAGTTGAATTTAGCAGAATTATTAGAAAATGGGATTTTGTTTATTTCTTTCATGGAAATTGTAATTACTAACAGTGGCGATTTAATTATATAGCAATTCAATATTTAAAAATTTGATATAGTTATGTTGTAAATTTTAAAAGATTTCTATTTAGAAAAAAGATATACTACTTAGTAAGATATATATATAAATTGGAAATTTTTTTGTAGTAATTTTAACACGAACCTTCAATCAGGGAACTTTTTTCATTATAATATATGCATATTATTTTTAATTATCTATAACTGTATAGGAATGATGTACTCTTAATCTACTTCTGCTATATTTATTTTAGTTTAAGAAGAACCCACTCATTAGATGATTTAATAATCACACCCTCACCCCAAAAATATAAGTTAAATTATTTTCTTAATTTATTGAATCATACTTTTAGATAAAAAAATTTAACAATTATTCCAATTTTATTAATAAATTGGAATATAAATTATGAAACAAAATATTCTTAAAATATATTTAGTTATATAATTTTTAATTTTAAATCAGAATATTGTTAAGGAATTAATCATCAAAATATTTAAAATTCTAAAATTTTTACTTTTTTCATTGAAATAATTTATTTTCCTTATTAAGTAATATGAAATGGTATGAGAATATATCTACCTCATTAGCTAGGTATGTTTTCAAAAAATTAAGGAAATTTTATAATTATAAACTGAACTCTAAATAATTAATCAAACAATTTTTACTAGTTATTTAAATTATTTTTATTATTATAAAAAGTATAAAATATTTTATTATAATTAATTAGATAAATACTTCCAAAATTATTATAATTTAGTGATAAAATTAAATCGCTTAATCAATTACTATATAATTTGAAGAAAATAAAATAAGTAAAAATATTTACAGGTAAAGTTATTCAGTTAAATATTATTTATATTGATTTGTTAAGTATAAAATAATTGTTGAATTTGAAACTTATTTAGACTAATTTATATAAATCAAAGAAATATTTTGTTTTAAATTTATTCATGGAAACAATTTGTAAATAATTAAAAAGACGATTATATTAAACAGACTTATAATTCAATGCTTTTTTTTTATTTTAGCAAGAATGAAAAGTAGACTCAGAAATTATTTAAAATTTTTTATTAATATTATCTATAAAAACGTGGGAAAGCAATTATGATTTGAAAAATAATAATTTTTAATCTATAAATTGTCTAAATATATTTAGATTTGACATTATATTTATAGTTCTGTTGTCAATATTAATAAAATTATTTAAATTAATAATGTATCGTCAAATATAGAAAATATTATAAATTTTATAATAACGTAAGTGGGAAGGGTCTACTCTACTTAAGTTTTAACTCATATGAATCTTATTCAAAATAATAATTTTAGAAAATATTAATTTTATTTATGAATGGACATAACACCAATAGGTTTTACGATTCACTGGCAATAAATGATACCATAATTTATATTTTTATATTTTATTATTTAGAAATAAAGTAATTTAAAAATTTTTTAATCCTTTTTTTGGAAAATAGTTTTTCAACTTATATAATTATTTAAACAAAGCATAATGAAATTTATATTTTAGAATAAATTTAATTTCAATCTTTATCAAATATATTAATTTTTATTAAATAAATTTAGAAATATTTTTAATAAAAATATGATATCTTTTATTTTGTGGGAAAAGCACTTGCTCTTGGAGATAATGACCCAAAATTTGATATTTTAAATGATTTTAATTCCGCTGCTGTAATCTCTGCTTAATAAGTTTCAAAATTTATAATTAAAAGATTATGTAATTTAATAAATTATTTGATACAATATAAAATTTTGCTTATGATCAAACTAATATTGTTACTTTCTATGATTATAATTAAAAGAATATTATACATTTGTTCAATGAAATATGTATTTTATTTAATATAGAGATATAAAAACATGTAATTAATTTCATCATTAATTTATTATACTATGGTCAATTTAAAGACTTGCAATATAATTTTTTATTAATTAAATTTTTGTAAATATAATAATTAACTAATAAAAAACTTAATCTAATAAAGTTTGCAATCAAATGTAAAATTTAATGTCAATATATAAAAGTTTATTTCTTAACATAGTTGTGTAAAATACAATTCAATTTGAAATAAAAGCAATAAATATTTTTACTATCTTATTATATTTTTGTAATATTTTAAATTTTTATTTGTAAATTAAATTTGAATACAAATTTTAAAATATCTCAACATATTTTTGTACTATGAATAAATAAATAAATTTTATTTTTTAAATGATTATCCTTCGTAAACTGTAGTCAACCAAGATAATGTTCCAATTGAAACTATGAATCTAATAACTCCTAATTAAGGTCTCTAAGATTATAATTTTAGCTTTCGAGATGATATTACAATAGTTAAGTATATTTAAAACTTTATTTATTGAATCATAATATATATTAAAAGACAATGACTTTGTCTAATATGCCAAATTTGGAAAGTTTTAAGTTGGATTTGCAAACACCATTTTTATCCTAACCTAAAGACTCAGTATTGATAGATCCTATGTAATAATTTATATTTTTATTTGTGATTAAATGATAAATTCTATGCTTATATTATAGGAATGTATTCTTAGTTTTTATTTTTATCCAGTCTTATAAACAAATCTGACATCTAATGAAATCACATTAGAATACGCTTAAGAAAGCTTAGATGGTTTTTAATATGAATATGTACAAATAATCCCTCAATTTTAATGTTTAGACAATATTTAATCTACTTTTGTGCTTGTATCTTGCCCTAGTTTTGTCGAAAAATCTTAAGATTTTGAAACAAGTGGTATTCTTATTCTAAAACTTGACTATAATATAATAGAAAAAATGTCAAATTTATAGTTGTTTTTAATATATTTTTATTATAAACAATCACTGAAGATACATATACTCTATTTGTTTAACACACATATAGATTGCTAGACTAGAAGCTCTAATAAATTTCAAATTAATATTACAAATTTAAAATTTATTATAAAATGTGCCATTTCCAAATAATTTATACAATAAATTATTTCATAAAATTTCAATAACTATAAAAAATCCATGTAAATTAGCTATCTTAGCTTTATTAGAGGAATCATAAGTAAAAATAGAATATTCATACATTTTAATTATAAAATTTAAATTTTATTAAAATCAATATAATAATGAATGTATAATATATTCAAGACTTAATTTAAATATATAGATGTAAGGCCTAAGTTTTATTAAACAAAAAATAAAAAATATTCTGATATAAAAATTGATAAATAACTCATAAATTTCAATTAAGATAAAATTACAATCATTATTTTTATAGTTATTCTAAAATAACAAGTCCAGGTTTTTATTTTTAATAAAGCTGTATTTCTATTTTTTATTTTATTATTTAAATTTTAATCTTAAATAAATTTTAATATATATAAATTGAATTATTATAAATATTTTATTTAGCTTTTTAAATACAAATGGAACACAGTTATGGCTAAAAATTTGAATATATTTTATGTAAAAAATGAGAATAACTTAGAATAAATAATCCTTACTAATTGCAGAATTGACTATTAATTATACTCTGTTGTTAATAATACGCAGTATGACTTAACGACTCCAAACATTCAGTTTGATAGTAAAACCTTGAATTATACATTATTTGCTACTACTAAACTCTCATTATTTAATATATGATAATTTTCACAATTAAAGTTAATCGTTTTGATTTTAATTAATTCAAAAAAAAAATTTTATTCAAAAAAATAAATTATAATCTTTCTAATTTGTTTATTGTTATAAAAATAAATTTATACTGTTGACTTTTATAAAAAATAAAAGGGATCAGATGTATTATTTGTATTTTCTATAATGACTTATAGAATTTAATAAAAAAAGTAACTATGTAAGGTTTTCCATATTATATGTAATTAAAAATTGAAATAATATATAAGTTCATTTAAAATTTAAAAATTTTATACAACTTATTATAATTCAAAAATACGGGGGGGTCTAAGTCGGTGCAAAAAATTTTTCACAGTTCAGTAAGCTATTATAAATTTCAACATCTTATAAAGAATATTTTTATTTTTACTATAATATAAAATTTTTATATATATTAGAACCAAATATATAAATTTATTTAGAATTTATTATACTAATTAATTATAAATTCTAATATGACTATACAAAAATAGTGATATTTTCTAGAAAATTTAATTACTCTCAACTCACAATTTTATTAGCTGAGTCATTTCTAAATTGAATACTATTTTTTTTATTTCAAAAGATATATTACAAAAATACTTTTAGATAAAATAAGAATTTATATTACATATTTAGTTTACTTATCTCACTAACTTTCCTCTTGAATTAATTTATAATAATAATAATAATAATAATGATAATAATAAGTTTTATAATAATCTTTACTTAGTTAATTGATAATAGGAGGAAATTAGCTTTTATAGAATTCAAAAATCTACATAATTTATGATACTTTAAATATAAAAGATATTTATTTTTAATCAAATCATTCTGAACTTCAAGCAGACCATTTGAGTTTCTCGTACTCAAGTCCACTCTATCTTACTTATTTATTCAAGTAAATTTTTACTTTTATAATATAATTATTGTATATTATTAACCTTGCATCGTTCATGTTTAAAGTCTAATTACTATAAAACATATATATTTTCAATTTTTTTTATTTTTTTGCTGTTACTTCTAATATGAGTTAGATATTTTTCTTTTTTCTCTTACACTTCCTTGACTCTTTCATATATATATATATATATATATATATATATATATATTAAACTCTACCATTTTTTAAATTGGGGAACCTATAATGAGGATATTAGTGTCTAATTAATAAATCAGTCCATATTCAATTTTATAATTTGACTTAATAAGTTAAAACTATAATTTTTTATGAACTTAGATTTCGTGCAACTTTATATGGGAACAAATAAACATTAGAGATTCCAATCATTATCAATACAATTACATTAAAATATGAAAAAATAATAATATTAATATGTTTTCATTTATTAATATATAGAGATTTATTTTATTATACGTTTTCGTGCAACCAAGATGATTTCAGCTTAGCTGACTTAATTTTTTTTATCATAAGAATTTAATCTTAAAATATTCAAAATTATAAAATTGTAGGAATATATTCGAAAATTGAAATTAAATAGAAGCAACCATTTATTTTAAACTAAAAAAGAATATATTTAGTATGCAGATTATATGATCTTTTACATGCTCAATAAATAATTTAAAATTATCTTGGATGTGTATTTTAGATTAAATATTTTATTTAACTTGAATGAGGTTATCTTTATTTTAATTTGAGGAAAATTTTAATTAATTTGAAGCATTAAATTAAAGCAAAATTGACTTTCTCAAAGTAAAGAAAAATAATGCCTTCAATAGTAGCATCGAGCAAATTTTATATTATCTATAAAACAAGCCTAAGATCCTATAATTTACCAACTAAATCTCTCATTATTATAATTTACAATGTATTTGATTCAATTTATATTCATAATTCTAATGTATTTCTATAATATTACCTGATATAGGTGGTCCTTACATTTATGAATACTCAGGGACAAACTTGCATTACTCTATAATATTTTAATATATTTTTAAAACAAATCAAAAAAGTATTTATATAACCGCCGTAAGCGGGAGCCATTCCAAAACAGAATGTAACCCTTTAATGTATTCTTGTGAAATTGTGAGCCCAGTTGATAAAACATGCACTGATGTTGGCATATTTTTAAACAGCAATATCATCAACATTTTTATAATTGAAATTTAATTTTTATAATAATTTACATAGTGATAAAAAGTCTCTCCTAAGTTGGAATATATTAGGTAAATATCAAGGCAATGAGTTAAGATTAAAAGAACTATAAAAGTTAACAAATAACAATTTAAATCAACAGTCCTTGCTAAGAAGTTAACAATAATAATAAATTTTTATCTTTTAGCCATTAAAATAGTCAATTATTTCTTTAAAAATCACAATAAATCAGTTTATTGTGAGATCCTTTTGCTTTAAATAATTTTTATTATAAAAATCATATTATACTCTATGAATAAATATCAAGAAAGATTTTTTTAATTCATGAATATTGATATTATGTAAGTATTCGGTTACGACCTCCTTGTAAGTTGGGAGCAATCCCGACCAATTCTGGTACCCGGAGTTCGAAACCGTGAAGGCATTCTCTCTTAGGAAATAAGTTCGGATCTGAGAACCTTAGAATACGTTAGACAAGGTATAGGGGGACCACGCCTACAAAAACTTCGACCGTTTATCATAAAAGTAGTATTAAAACTAAATGATACACCTATTCTTGCAACCTGGGGTTACGGCGTGTTCCACTTGCCTACCCAATAGTGGTGGCATGCTAGCATAAGCCAGATGCCTGATCTGGCCTCCTCTTACCTACAGGGGAGTGTTGACTGACGGTGTTGAAAGTCAAAAAAATGAAGTAAAAATCTAATATTTATCTGGCAGGCTGGCTTAAGCCCCAGTATTAAAATCCAATAAGCTTTAAATAATAATGAAATTATTCGTTTTATTTGAAAACATTTATTTAAGAAGTCTAATTTTAAAATTAGAAGAATTTTCTGAAAGCTTTTAATAGAAATATTTATTATTAGCATATATGTGGAAAGATATTGAATTAATGTAAAGTATTTTTATTTTTTATTGATCTCTTCTATTTTTTTCACATTTGGCAATAATTCCTTTTTCTATTCAATTCTTTTTCCAATTTCTCTTTAGCTTATATATGATACTATGTCTATTAATTGTAGGTTTTGCTGAACTATAATATGTTAATAATCTTTTTATCTAACTTAATCATTCTATTTAATACCATATTTCCACATTTAACATGATAATTCTTCAATTTATTATCATTTAATTTTATTTCGAATACTTTTTATAATTAGTATAGCGACTAAGAAAAACTAAATTTTAAACAGTTTTACAATATAAATATGAAAATTAATTGGCCTTTAATATTTCCAATATTCCTGAATCATCTTAAGTAGCATGATATTTAATTTATAACCTAACTTTTAAGAAGATTTTAATTATAACAATAAATAAAAGCTATTATTTATATTTAATTGCAATATTCAATATCATAATAAAAGCATAGTTAGAAGTAATTTTTTCATAAAAAAATAAATTTATATAAATATAATCAATTAAATTTTCAAATAAATTTATTCTACAATCATCGACTCCCATGCCGAATGAAAATTTTACTTCTTCCAGTACAAAGCAGTCTACTTCCCAAATCCACAAAGACATAAAATCAGGATGATAAAAATCCATATAGAATTAGCGCTAAATCTAAAAAAATTCCTAGGGTGCCATAATTAGCTTCCTGAACCAAAATTTGTGGATAAAACCAAGTTACTAAGCTAATAAAGAATAATGTTCTATTTCTTTTAGAGTTAGACTAATTTCAAGTAGATTTCTTGAAATGCAATGTCATCACAATAGAGTAAAGTTTGTCGAAGTACTGGTCCAGGACGACTCTTAAAAGTTTAACTGGTTTTGAAAACAATGATTAGTCATAAAAATTTCAAACAAGGCTAACTAACTAAGTAATTCTTAATTTTAAATTTTTTATATTTAACAATATTTCATTAGAAAACCTTGTAATTTCTTAACCAGCAAATTATAGTATTGGGTCAGATTAAGTACCATTCATTTTGCCATATAATAAAATTGTTTATAATAATTATAATTCTAACTCAATTATATTAAGATTAAGAAAAAAATAAATTAATTAAGAGAAAATTAATAAATATATATATATATATATACACTATAATTGACGTGTTCATTGAATTATTGCTGTGTTGGCGCAAAATATCAATTAAAAGTCAAAAGAGGAAATTCCTATATACTCATCTAAGAAGATATTATAAATAAAGATTTTTTAATTTTTTAATATCATAAAGCTATATTTTATTAGTTAATACTGAATTGAAAGACTACTTTACATTTAATGTTGGCTAACTTTATTTTATTTGATAAATGCAGTATATTTTAATATTGATACTTTTAGTGAATTGTTCTAATACTACTGTCTCAGGTACCTATACATTTAAACTTATTGAGATCATATATATTTATCTTAATTTTTTTATTGCAAGTCCTCTATATTCACTATTGCATAAATATTTATTGGTTTTTCATATGGTATTTTTATGAAAGAGAGTTTGATTTAATTTTTTAATAGATGCAGAGTTTTCAAAAGTATTTCAAGTCAGTTTGCTAAATCAATGCTTATTAACTGTACCTACTTTGGTTGAAGAATTTTCAGATGTATTTTCATATTTAATTTATAATAATAATTAAATAGCTTTTCAAATTAATTAATATTATTTTATATTAAAATATTCTTTAATTATTATTTAAATATATAAGTGAATATATATATTTAATTTAATTTTCTTACATTATTAACAACGTTATATCGTTATAATATTTGAATAATTTCATAAAATTAAATGTTAATCTATAAATAGGAGAAGACTAATAAATATAGTATTAATAATCTTTTTCAGTTTTAAACTCTATTTGTGGAAGTTTATTTTTTCATATGATAATTATAATATTTTAAATTTTAATTCATTCAAAAATTTATTAAATTATTAAAAAGTTTTTACATTATTCTTATTTGATTTTTACTTTTTTATCTAAAGGAAAATATTATAGATAAAAAAATAAAAGAAATTGATAAAAATAATTATTACTTTTATATTTAAAACATAATTAAATAGTTTATTTTAGTTAAAATCTTAAATATAGATGGTTTTTTTTCTAAAAAAAAAATATTTATAATTTTAAATAGTATTAAATTAATTTAATATTTTTTATTTATTATTAGTTTAGAGTACTAAGTTTTTGTGAATTCATTGATTCTCGATGAAACATCATTAAACACTCTTTATTATTAATAAAATTTTCAAATTATAATAAAATAAAATATTAATCTTTTTACAAATGATTAGGATAATAATGTTTTAAGAATCTTTGCATAAAGGCTAATTACTTCTGATCATTAAGCAGCTCATAATTATTATTCCTTAAAATTAATATTTCTTAAAACAATATAAAAAGTGCGTTTTTTTAAACAAATTTTAAGGAATAAGAAAACTATGATTAAAAAACCCTGTTTTTAATATATAAATCATGTGTATATCTTAATTTTGTGATAATAATAATTGATAGCCTGCATTTAAATTAATTATCTTAACCACCCTAATTATTAAATTAAAAATATTTATTAAATGTTAAATAATTAATTAGCTGTAGAAGAAAGTCCTTATGAAGTATAGATAAAAGCATTTTATTCAAAGTATCCACTTTAATTAATATATTTATAGATAAAATTATTTTTTACTAATAATAAAAATAATTTAATCGATTTCGGATTATTTCAATGTTACCATAAAATATAATTGTGGATAAGAAACATTTTCAATCAATTTTTATTATCTATATATACATATATAAATTATATTTAATTTAATCATAGATGTTCCTGTTCTTTTAATATTGTAGGAATACATTTGATTTGGGAAATAAATAAATTAAATAAAATAATTATAAATCGTGGCAGTTAACTTTGTCCTAGCCTAGACAATATAGTACTTGTTTAAAAGAGAATTCAAAATCAGCTATACTTTACTATTGGCGGTAACCCCTATCGTATCCCTGGACCGAGATAAACGAACTTCAATTTCGGCATTAAATTCAAATAAAAAAAATCACAGGAAATTAAAGTCAAGTTTTCTCGCTTGGGATGAGAAAGAGGGGTACCGCCAATAGTAAAGTATAGCTAATTTTGAATTCTCTTTCAAACAAGTACCATATTGTCTAGGCTAGGACAAAGTTAACTGCCACGATTTATAATTATTTTAATTTAATTTATTTCATTATTTCCCAAATCAAATGTATTCCTACAAAATTAATGATTATATAATCATAATAATAAGTTAAGTTTATTATGTTCTTTATTACATTATGGGAAGAACAGAATTTGTTCACGAAATAAATATTACCAATCAATTTGGAAATTATTGTCTTGATAATTACTATTATAAAGTGTTATTAATAGTTATTAAAATAAAATTTTTTTTTAATTACTTGATATATTTATTTTCAAAATTATAGAAGCATTTAATTTTTAGTTTTGGTAATAATTTTTTTAAGAATATATTAGCACAAATTGTTAAGATGATCAATCATATAATCCAAATGATTTTACAATTAAATATTAATAAAATACAATCTATCAGTAATAGTTATATATATATATAATACAAAAAATGCCATGTATTAAATATTTTTAATAAAACTAAAATATTATAAAATAACTTGTAAAATTATTGGTTTAATTGAATGGACATAATCTAATTTTGAAAAGTATTTTATATAAATTACCCTATTTAATTATTGTTTGGAACTTTCAAATCTTTGTCATTCATTTTACATTTAGGAAATCTAATATTAGGTATAATTCACAAAATTATATGTTTTCAACAATTTCTTATAAATAAACAGGGATCTTAAATACGCTGATCACATATCAAGCCATAAGACGATTTTAATGATTATGGAATTTTTTTTTAAAAAAAAATTATACTATTTAGATAATTATATGAAACATGAATGATAAATAATTACTGACAACATGGGTATATGATAAAATATTTGTATTATTTTTACAGACAATTGTTTCTTAAATATTAGATTTATTCCATTTAGTATAATTCAAAGAACTTATTAATTTATTCTGATTCTTTTTCACTTTTAATTTAATTTATCAAAATATTTGATGAATAATATTTTTTAACATAATTAATAAATATTATAATGTATTTACAATTTCATTCAATGCTCCCAAGAAGTAAATGATCTTTTAATCAGATCTAAAAACTGAATGCTACTACCATTTCAAATTAACGGTTTATTCCTAATTTAAATATAAAAATAAATGATAATAATTAATTTGCAAAATTAATCTTATTTATGGAATAGAACATAGGATCTTAAAGCATTGTTTTTTAAGAATATTAAATTAGTATCGTAAATTGCTATTCTGAAGAAATCATTACCTAAAATATTAAAGATTAATAAGTAGATATTTTAATTATAATAAACAAAATAATTGTAAAGTATAATAAATATAGGGGAACAAATTTTACTAAAACCTAAAAAATACAATTACAATTGATTTAATAATAATTTTTTTAAAAAATTGTTATTAATAAAATAAATATTTAGGTTTTTTTAAAGTTTGATAAGTTTTACTTGTTTTTATTTAAAATTTCATATTTATCAAATATTTTAAGTTAATAATTCTAAGGTGCAATTTATATAAAAATTAAATTATTTGATTATAGCCGAAGACAGAGTAATTTTATCAAAATATACCTTTGCAATTATTTTTTAAAATGCTCTTTAACAATATAATTATAATTGAATAAAAATTAATAAATTAGGCAGTTTAAATTTATTTCACTTAAAAATATAATGAAATCAACGTTATAAGTTTTAAATAAAGCTCCTTAATAATATAAGATTTTATTTTAGCCTCAATATTTTAGGCAAAGTATTTATTTGTATTAGGAAAACTATATAAATATAATTACTATAAAAATAATGTTTATGAAAACTAATAAAATAAATGCTATTTTTTTATATTAAAATAATAGCATAGTAGTCGAGTGTTTGAAAAAATTTTAAATGCAAAGAATTAAATATTTATTAATTTACAAATTTAAACTTATCTCTAATGATTTTTATATATTATTTTGTTTAATTAATATTAATAATTATACAGTTTAGATTATTTTCATTGAAATTATATTTATCAACTATTATTAATATTAAATTACTTTGATATTGCTCAGAATGCTGTTTTAAATATAATATCATAAATAAATAAGATATAAACAATAGTTATAAAAATATATAATTTTAATTATCTAATTTATAAAAAAAAAAACTTATTATAATTTGCTAATCCATTTTCAATTACATTCTTAAGTTTCATTGTTATTAAATAAGGATGCAATAATATAGAGTACAAGTTGGTAAATATAATGTATTAATATCAATTTATAAGATAATTTTCTCTTTAAATTTAATATTGGTAGATGAATCTCAACAAGGCAATGATCTTCCTAGCTTCATTCAGAGTTGTAAAAATAATTTAAAATATAATTTGTGGTAAATATACAAAAACTAATATTTAAATTTTTAATGATTACAAGAGTAAACGATTTAAAGTATATAATTGATCCAAAATTAATAAAATAACGGCAAAAATGAGAAATACTTACTATAATTAAAGTTCTTTTAAAAAGGAAATCTATGAATTTAACTTTTTTAGCAAACTTTCTTTAGGGACTATTATGGGCAACTATTAGTATTTTAGTTAAAAGACTGATAGAAATAGAAATACATAAATTTTGAGTTGGGAAAATCATTTTTTTTGTACTTTAATCATCTTGATTTGCATAATTAGATAAGTACTCTGCTTTAAAAAAATATCTGATTATGCAAATCAAGACGATCAATGTAAAAATCATAACTCCTAACGCCAAATTTATGTATTTCTATATCTCTCAGTCCTCTATTAAAAACTAAAACCTGCTTGCACATAGTCAATAAAGGAAAGTGAGCTAAAAAAGTCATACTCATAGATTATCTTTTTAATAAATCCTTAATTAAGGTAGAAAGTCTATATTACAGCTAAAAAATAATAAAATAATATTTCAAAAGAATAATTAAATTAGAATTCATAGTAATATACATCCTTATTTATAATTAATTGGTTTTAATTAAGATTTACAAATTAAATTACTTCTGGCTATAAAATATATTTTTAATGTATTTAATTTAATAAATATTTAGACTTTTATTAATCTTAAGAATTAAAACTCTTATTTTACTATTGTAAGAGTATATTTAATTTGGGAATAATATATTATATTTTTAATAATTAAGCTGTACAATCTAAAATTATACTATAATTAGTATTAACTAGGATTTCATTTTTGCTTTAAACTCTGGCTTTATTATATTAATGATTAAATCAAATAATTTATGTTATTTTATTGAATAGTTTTATCTTGTCAAAAATTGATGAAAAATCTATTATTTCTTTGGTTCGATAAAATCAATTATAAATCCTAGTGATAATTCATGAATATTTGAAGAGAAAATTGGATTTAAAATATGCAATGTACCTTTAAAATTTTATATGATATTTATTTATGAGGCATTTTCTATTTATTAGTAACATGAAATAATTCTTAATTTATTCTAGTTTATTCTAAAGTTAAAATGTATTCTGACAACATTAATTAATTGTTAAAGAGATTAAATAAATTTACTTTATTATTAAAAGTAAAACATATTTCAGTACAAAGTTAATTTATATATTGCAAATATATCATTTGAATAATTTGATATAAAACTTTTTTATTTAATATTGAGATGAAAATATTTCTTTAATATAGAATAATTTGACTTGGAATTAAAATGTATTATATAAAAATTAGAAGATGACATGGGACTTTTCATTCTTACATTGATTGGATCTCTAGGAGCTAATAACTCTAAATCAGTTACTTTTACTTTAACTATAATAAATTCATGCATGAATCCCAATATTACTAACACCTCAAGTTTAGATGTGGATTTCATGTAAACTGAAAATTAACAAATTATCGATTTAAGTTCAATTGTAATTAATCCAAGTTATTGTGGTTCTTTTTCATACACAGTAAAGAATGTTAAATTATATTTAATTGGAAATTAATTAATATAAACTTTAAATTTTAGTTCCCTAAGATATAGTTGTACTTAGTCAACAGCAATTCTAATTTAAAATCGATAAAATTTCAAATATTGGATAGTATTAGGTAACTGTAGTAACAAAAGTGTAGTAAACTAGTGTGTACTCAACAATTTTTAAAGTAAATATTAATGTAGTGCCGAATTGTAGATTTAATAAAGTGAGCCTTCAGACTAGTAAGTTTATAATACATTAATCATTATTTATAGATCCTGATCAAAATAATATTATTTACAATTACAAAGATGCTTAGAAATAACTTACACTTTTAAAGATTATATTGATTTTTAAAGAGATGATTCAAATTTATTTTTGGATTCTAAAATTCCTTTTTTAATATTTCAAGATTACAATTTAATTGGTAATTAAATTCAAATAAATTTTTACTTACGTATTAATTATTACCAATATATGTTGAGCGACTAGGAAGACAAAAATACGACTTCAAATCTTTAATTTAAATGATGGAAAATAAAAAAGCTTTAAAAACACTTATTATGTTACTATTCATTCAGTCTTTGGAGGAATAAATGTTGCATGTGCAACTTCTAGAGCAATTTAATCAGGAGTTCCTAAAATGGTAGGGTAAGTAAATACACTAATAAACCTACTGCCATCTTTAATAATTTATGGCCCCTATATATTATACATATATTAGTAATAATTAATATTGATTATAATATAGTAGGGATCTCTAATTTAATTTTTATCTTTAAATTTCCTTTACCTTAATCTATTCACCACCACTAATGTTAACTTATTAAAATAGTGCAACTACGTTCAGATACAGATTAAATGTCAAACGATCAATTTGATATTTCAAAATTAGCTTGGCGTAACAATTATTTTTCTATTTAATCGCATCATAACATCAAAATAAATGTTATAAATCTTTCTAAAAATTTGCGAAACAAATTATTAAGAATTAAAATCATTAAATTTCGTCATATAATTCGATGAAACTTGATCAACATAGATTAAAATTAGCTAAATTTGAATTCTTAATAGAACAAGCGCTGTGTTCCCAATGTTTTAGACGAAGTCAACAATCCCAATTTTTTAATTAATATTTACTTTTGACTTAATTACCATTTTAAATACATTTTTACAGAATCATATAAAACAATACCTAAGTTACCAAGTGGATTAGTTATATTCAATGTTTATTTATGATTAGTTAGGAGATTTAAAGTTTAAAAATTTTATTAATTCACCTAATTATTATGTTAGATTTTTATTAAAAATTCCTAAAAATATTATAGATGTAAGTGCAACTTTTTTTGAAATTATGTCTCCTTTTTAATCCGTATTCCTACGTCTTTAAAGAGAAACTAATGGGCTACATTCTAATTTACTTGAAGTAATTCAATATGATTAGTCTTCTCTATTATATACATGTGCATATATTGCGGTAAAGAACGGAGAGTATTAAATTATTAAGTGCAAGAAAATAAGTTATATATATTTACAAAACCCAAAGGTTTATTTAGCTTTTAAATAATTTTAATCTGGATAGATGAAAAAAAATATTATTCTCAATTTATTTTTTGAGGTTTTAATATTAGGCCTTTTGTTATGTTTATATTACTAGATGATATTTAATAAATGATTTATCGTTTTATTGAGAATTTAATTGTGATAAGTCATTATAAATTTATGCTTAATTTTTATTATATTACACTAGAACCTATTTAGAATTAAACATATTGTGAAGGGGGGATTTAGAGTCAAATCAACTTAGATATTTCAAAATAATATTATAAGTTCAATTTTTTTTTTACTCCTAATTTGTTTTATTTATTATTATTATACCGACACCTACCCCTTCTATTATTAAAGGAAAAAAGATTATTTGAAAAATACAAAAAAAATTATATTTTATCTCTCAAAAACAAATATCTTGTTCAATAAATCACTTGAACATAACTTAATTAAACTATTTAAATTATCAAAAAGCGAAAAAAATTATATTATCCAGAGTTTGATATACATTTATTCTTACCTAAATTTAAAGAAGCTATTTATTCTTTAAAATTTAATTTTAATACGTTTTTCATTAAATATAATATAGTGAAAGTTTATAAATAAAAATAATTTTATTTTTTCATTATTAAATGCATATAATTTTAATAATATAATTTTATTAATTTCTCAATCAAAACCCCAAAACCCCTTAATGAGGTTTATAAGTGCTTTGATTTGTAGGGAATTTGTTAGGGGTTGGGGTTATTAATTAAATGCGAGACTAAAATAACAAGCTTTTGGGGTCTATTTATGATGAAGAGTATATAGATTTAGTGTTTAAACTTCGTTATGGATGTGATATGCATAGTGAATAAGTCAAACCAGTACTGAACTATAAGTCTATTGCACTGCTCTTAAAGCGAAGTCAATAAACTATTAGCTCTCACTGCTTGAAAGCTGTGTAATTAAAGCAATAATAGCTGAATTCTTAGCCTAAGAGGAAGTCAAAGTTTCTATAGAAGCATATTGACTATCTTATTAATGAAAAAACTTTGAAGTATTGGGCTCACTTCTCTCTCGACTAACGAGCTATAATGTTTCACCGCCAGTTCCCTGAGTAGAAGATCTCTGCATAATCTGTTGCAAACATTTATAAACAAAACGGTATCTCTTATAAAGGTGTAAATCATATCAAGAGAGTAATTGATTTCACTCTGCCATTTTACAACAACAACTTAAATTATATTTATAATTAAATGCAGAGAGCCTAATAGAATAATATTAAGTATATTCATGCTGACGAGGCTGTTTACCTTCAACACTCTCATCTAGAAGTCTTGGTATAAGAGGCATAGTAATATAGAAGTATATGACTAGAAAGTCAAGGTATAAACAATGGCAATTCTTGGAGGTATTAGCGAAGACGCTGGTTTAGAAACTTATGTTATTCATCCTCGCTCTATTAAGACAGAGCAATATATTAAGTTCTTAGAGCAGCTGAGAGAGAAAAACCCTGAATAAGAGATTATACTGTTTGTTGATAATCTATCACTTCATAAGACAAAAGATACAAGGAAGAGTTATGAACAACTTAGAATAACGCCAGTGTTCACGTACCTTACAGTCCATAGTTTAATGGAATTGAATTCTACTGGGGTATACTAAAAGGTCATTATAAGAAACTGCTGCTATACCACCTGATGCATGACCTACCTATTGATACAGTCGATTTTATAAAAAGTTCAGCTAAGAGAGTTGATAATAAGTTGGCATAAAATGTGCTAAAGAAGGGAGAGTGAATGTATATAAATAAGTTTCAGAGTTAAGTTAATGAATATTTAAGTCACATTTAAAACTCTTTCGTGAGAGCTGGCTTCTCTTTCTTTTCTTCTACTTCTTGCTTCCCTCCTCCAAGGTTTCTTCTCTTGCTCCCAGCTCCAGCATCTATGTTCATTGACTCTGGCGGCTAAATATTTGAAAAAGTCTCTTGCTAACTTCATAATTCGTCTGCGACTTTAACTCTCTGTGAAGCTTGCTCTATTCCTTCATCAAAAAGATGCCAGTACCAGATTTTTCTAAAGAGTTAAGCTACAAATCTTACTTGAAATATAAGGGTGCTTCTGCAGCTCTGATAGCCAGCTCTCACTTATCTTGATC
>ARYC01004838.1:0-26661 GCA_000711775.1 Oxytricha trifallax
ATTGAGTTTCTTATATTGAAAGTCACAAATTTTACCTGAATAATTATGCCTATCTCTCTGGCTTATGCCCCAGTATTAATTCCCGTACAGCTTTCATTAATTTTGTAGGATTATATTCGATTTGGGAAAATAAATTATAATTAAAATTAACTAGTTATTAATTACCTTCTATATGTTTTGGAAAAAGCCTCCATTTCCTAACAAATTATACTCTTGATAGCACATTAGAAATAAGGTAGTTTTTTTTTGCTATAATGAATTTATCTCATCGTTCAATCGAGACTAAATCCTTTTACTGTTTTTGGGAGTTATCTCAAAATCAAAATATCTCGCTTCCTTATACTATTGAGTAATCTTGCCAATAGTAAAGTCCAGCTAAAATTGTGGGATCTACAGTAGAATATAGTTAAATTTAAATTTAAAGTAACTTTGGATTTGACTACTGCCATGATTTTAATATTTAATTTATTTATTTTTAATTAATTCCTTTTCCCAAATCGCATGTTTTTCTACAATTATAAATTTCAATATTAATATTTTTACATTTATTAATTATGGCTATTTTTTCAATGCAAGCAAAATTTTTTATGATTTATTTTACTTTATAGTGACTATTTTAATTGAGGTAATTACAAATTTCACTTTATACATGACCAGTCATAAAATTTATTTTTAGCAATCAAGTTGAATGTTTCAGTTCTTTTATGAATATAGTAGGATGCGGCACATCCAACGATGGCTGTAATGGATCCACAAAGTTTAAAGCTGGAATATACTTAAAAGAATCCTAGGAATTAACAAAAATAATTAAAAATCAAAGTGTTTAATAAATTACTAAAGTAAATAAAAAGAATATTATTTTTAATTATGTATAAAAATACCATACACTCACTCAATATTTATACCATTAATCTCTACATAAACCCTATTAAAGCCCTAGCATAAAATGCATTGATAATTTATTTCTATAAATCTAAAACATAATCAAACTGCTTAAGTTATATAATTGATTTTATTCTAAATATCATACATTTATTTAAACATAACAATATTAAAATTTTAACAAAATCAAATTTTGATTCACTACTTTTTATTAATTAATCTTTTAAAATCATACTGATAAATTAAAAAATTTTATCATATAGATATTAAAATATTATTAGTATTTAGACCATAAAAAAATATATTTAGTTTCAGATTTTTATTGGAAACAATTTTTATATAAAATTAGAAAAAGAATGACTGGAATTTAATTATAACTATTTTAATATTTGTTTACTAAATATCTAGTTTTAGGTGGTACAACTTCAACTCAAATATTGGGGGGGGGGAAAGTTTCCTGCACCGGTTTATGATAAAAAGAATTTTTTAGGGAAGTTTCCTGCACTTTTTTTAAAAAATTTTTTCTATAAAAATAATTTTTACTACAACTTTAAAGCAACTTCCGAACTAATTTTATTTATTTAATTATACTTAATTAATTAATCAATTAATCAATATCTCTTTAGATTCCAATAAATGACATATTTAATCTGATATTTGTTGGTTTTTGTATCTAAGTCATTATATTGTCCTCTATTTTCTAATAGTAATTTTAAGTATTGTATCCAATTGTTATTGACATTTTAATTCAATTTATTATGCTCTTTCAATACATATAAAACCCCATTAGTCAATTAAGAGCGAAGATTAGGAGATAAGAACAATTAAATTAAAATATTATTATTATTGACGCAAATTAATTAACTTTTGGCTAATTATTAAAACCATTGGCTCGAATAATTGTCTCTATAAAATAAACCAATCAGGTTGCGTAAATTTGTTTTTACCTAATTATATTTAAATTCAGCCAATTATAATTATATTTTAATTTAATTGTTCTTATCTCCTAATCTTCGTTCTTAATTGACTAATGGGGTTTTATAAGGTTAGACTTTATTTTTTTTAATTACTTAAATAATGTATAAATATCTTTTTAATATTATTAGTGAGTCATAAAATTTTTTAATTTTATGATATATATTAAAATTATCAAATTCTACAAAAATTAAAAAAAAAGTGCAGGAAACTTTCCCTCCCCAAATATTTCTAAAAAACAATTGATTTTATAAAATAAAAATTTAATTAACTATTTTAGTGAATATTGTAATAAGTTTAAAATATTCTTAGGGCAATTATTAAATAATTAATAATTAGTGCGCTATAAATAAATCCAAAAAAATCTTTACAGTTTAACTGTATTGTTGATAAAAAGGAAACAATTAAAGCAGATTATGTTATGTTTTTAACAGAGGTTTAATAGGGAGGAATTCCAGGTTAAATGTATTTAATTTAAAAATAAATTCTAATGGGAGTTGAAGTCGATTTATAACAATTAGAATATAATATACTTTCTTATTTACTATATTGATGAGATGAATATGGTGAATAACTAAAACTTGTTTAATATTATAAATTAATATCCAGATACTTCCCAAATTTTCTGTTAAAGTAAGCTTACTCTGATTTTAGCCTTGAATCTGTAAATTAATCAATTCATTCCAGAGAATTACATGGATTAATTCCAAAATAGACTTTTAAGTTCCTAAATGAGTTAAGGTAAGTGTATATAGAATTTAGATTCCTGAATTTTTAATACTAAATATCTTTTTCTCCACAAAGTTACTTCCTTCTAGAAGGGGTGTTAGAGTTTAATATTCTTTTTTGATTTAGCATTAACACTTACAGATTTTTGAATTTTAGGCGGTTAACTGTTGTAATTGTAAAAGTTAGATGGTTGAGCTCATAAACATACCCCTTAAATGATATTTTTTATAATTATTTACTCAAACTATTCTTGTTATGCATTATAAGAACAGAATTTTTATAAGAAATCTCATAAAGGATTTTCACTTAAATAAACAACTGAACTTATAATTTAAAGAATTAAGTTTTGCTAAATTTAGATTATTTTATCGAATAAAAACGTATCTTAATTCTTCAAATAATATTGATTAAATTTATGCTTGCTTAATAAATTTAATACTCAAAATAATCTTATTTTAACAATGATGTAGCGAAATAGTTTTCCTTCCAACTACTAGGAAGTATTTCTGATTAGATATACTTAACAATTCAATCCAATATACATTGTTGGCATAAACATTACTACTCCCGTAACTTATTTAGATTAATATTCTGTGAGCTACGAGCAAGACAATTTTTAATTAATAATAAATAGATTTAATTTAAGAAAGATATTATAAATTTCAGTTTAATGTTAATATTGTAAGAATACATTCGAAATTGTGAAATTAATTTAAACTAATTTAATTTATTAGCAGTATTGTTGATCAATTTAAATGATTAAGGACTCATTTGATAAAATTAGCTGGGCTTTACTTCTTGAGGTATTTTTAATAGCATACCTAATAGTATCGCCAATAATAAAGTCCAGCTAATTTTGAATTATCTTTTGAATAAACTCAAAATCGTTTTAATTGGCCAACTTTAACTGCCAATATATTTATATATAATTAACTTAAAATTAATTTAATTTCCCAATTTATAATGTACTTATACAATAGTACATTTCAATAATTTTCCTTATTGCATTAATAATAAAATTTAAGCTAATGAAATTAATGTATATTTTTCCTTTTATAAAGAATAATATTTTTGATTTATATAATAGAAATTAAAATTACTTTATAAAATCATTAAAGTTATAAATTACTAAGTTAATTAATTTTCTGTAGATAGGTATCATTTCTAATAATTTTTGGATATGGGCATAAAAATAGGACAATATTTAATCTATAATCTAATATTAATATAATATTATTAATTTTTTCAAAGTTAATAAGATAATATTGACGTCCAGCACCCATCATCTCGAATACACGTGATAAAGCTTAATTCTTAACATTATATTTTATTGAGTTGTTTCTAAATGTTTTTTTTTATTATATTAAATTTTCAATTAAAATTTAGGATTTTATAATTATTAATATATAAATATATACATAAATTATTAAAAGACTATATATCACTAGTGGATATGAGCTCAAGTGATCGAAGAAACTGTTTTATTGTTATTCGAGTTTAATTCCTAAAAAATGTTTTTATTACATTACATCAATTTATAAAAGAGGACCTAATTAGAATAAATTTAATTTTGTATTAAGCTAAAAATAATTAAAAGCTTTTCTTAGAAAACGATAAAAGTTATTATAACCTATGATTCAATAAGAATACAAATAATGTGATCTGAATAATCAGATTTTGTTTATTTTTAAAAATAGAAATTATTAGAATAATAAGTTTATTAAAGAATATTATTTCAGAAGTATTAAAATATTAATAAAACTTTAAATTTTAATAAGAAAACCATCCCTATTAATACAATTTATTTTTGACTTGAGGGAGATAATCAATAGTCAAAAGAGGATCATCATCATCTTCTAATCATTAATTTTTATATTTATTTAAACTTTATTTAATGTTTTACTTTTTCCGATTTATATGATTGCTGAATAAGAAAAAAAGTTTCTTTATAATTAAATAATAGGGATACTGGATTTATAAGGGTATATATGTGACTTAGAATAATTTTTACTAAAAATAGATATCTAAAAATCAGTTACTTTTCACCAGAAACTTTTATTTCTATTTTTATTTTTTAATGAGGATCTCCATAGTGCTTTTTATGATCCTCTTACTGAATCTTTTGCTTGATCATTAATCACAAACGAATAACTTGTACTAATAAAAATAGCTATTTAAAAAGTTTTAGTAGCTTACTTTTTAGGGAATGAACTGCTCTCATCAACTTTTCTGAACAATTTCTTATTGTTAATATAACTTATAATTTAGTATTATCGATCAAAGGTAACATTTCATAAATAAAATAATACCTTATAATTAAACAGTCACATTTTTTAGCAAATAATTCAAATCCATTTCGGGAATGTAATTTATCTGAAATTATCAAAATATTCAATAATAACATCTTCTGCATAGAATTGTTTAATTATCAATATAGCTTTAGAATATTCAAACAAATAAAATATAAAATTTCATTTTATA
The DNA here is from genome assembly GCA_000711775.1 of Oxytricha trifallax. Taxonomy (NCBI): domain Eukaryota; phylum Ciliophora; class Spirotrichea; order Sporadotrichida; family Oxytrichidae; genus Oxytricha; species Oxytricha trifallax. Next base: position 5,068 of record ARYC01004838.1, read on the forward strand.
AATGTTATTTCTTAACATTTTATATATTTTTAAAGTATTTATAAAAGAATAATATTTTTGTACTTTTATTAAATTTTAAAGAAATATACACTTTTTTAATAATTAATAAATATTAAATTAATTTTGGGTTTTAAGTTTAAGATGGCTAAAAAGAAAAAGCTTTTAGAGGTATTTATTTATATTAAATGAACAATTTATCAAAATAAATATGAGAAATAAAATTTTACAATAATTAAGTTAATAGCAACTTTTTATATTTTATATTTACTTTGGATTTTAAAAAATTATTATTATTATTGTTATGTTGAATTTAATTTAGAAAATTACTAATATAAATTTTTAAGTTTATAAAAATTCTAATTTTCATAAATAAATTTATTTTAAGTATTTGCCGACTTTATTCCTTCTCCCTTAATCAATTATTAAGCCAAATATTTGAAATATGATATACCATTAACTCAATTGTTTATTTAATAAAGATTTAAATTATTTTCTGTAAATTTCAATTAAAAATAAAGATTCATTTTAACTTAAATATTCCCAGGGTAACTAGGGTAAATGTGAATGATTTATTAATAAAAGACTTATATAGTAAGTCTTGATTAAAATAGTAAACTGCAAATGTAGAAGATGTAATTTCTTAACTGATAAATTAAATAATTATGAAAAAACTGAATTTCTTGATTAATATTTAAAGCAGCAATAGATTGTATTAATAATTTTAATCAATTTAACCTTTTGAAAAATGGGAATAGCATTTTTCATAATTCACAATAAATATTATGTTATTTAGTTACAATAATAGCTATCATATCTCTTTATAAAATCTGCTATATAGGGTTAAAAAAATTATAGATTAAATATGTTTACTATATTAAATAAGTTATAATGAAAAATCTAAACTTATTATTGCATAATTTTATCTACATTACTATTAAATGAATGCTACATAAAATTATTTCTGAATAATCATATCAGCAATTTAATTGAATGCATTAAGAAGTTAAAAATAATATATATTATATCACCTATCTGCAATATTTTTTAAATAAGTTTTAATTTAGCAATATAAGATATAAAGTTATACCCTCTAACTTTTTGTAAGACTGGTACAGCAATTAAAATAGAAAGAATTTATGATCTGCCGATATTTAGCTAATTAATTTTTTAGTTTTTATTAAATAAAATGTAATTTTTACTAAAATGGAAAATAACTTTTTTGATAAAATATTTTGTAGGATTCAAATTTATCGAAATCCACAATGGCATTAAAAATATAATTTACAAATCTTAAAATATTTAGTAATAAAATGGTATTCTAATAAAAAATAAAATTCAAATATAATTCACATTGATAATTTAATGAGTAAAAAACCATATTTAAAATGCATAATAATTTTAAATTTAGTATAAATTCTAAAATATATATAAAAATCACTTTAAGGTCTTAATTTTTTAGATTTAATTCTATATAATTAAGAGTAAAATTTATATTTGACTTATATTGCATTCAAATATGATTTTTATATTTTTGAGAAATAATTGAAAGACTTTAATTTAAATAAATGAATTTAAATTTATTATTATAATTTAATAGCGGTTATAATTTCGTGATATTAATTTTAAAAATAGGTATTTTTTATAAAAAAATCTGGAAATTTTTTTAAAAAAATTAGTGGGCTAGAATTCTTATTAAATCATTGAATCTTACATATCTTGTTACTTTAACGACAAATTATCTATAATATATAATCAATTCATGTTTAATTTATTGGATCACGACTAATTAGTTAATATGAAAGAGTTTCCAATGCTTTACATTCTGTTAGTCGCAATTATGGTCAATATTGACCAGTGAGAATTTTCTTCATCTTGCTGAATGTTTATTAAACCCAGTTATAAAACTTTAATTAGCCAGCAATCAATAAAACCAAATAGTTTTGGCTCTTTTGATCAAGACCTTTGCAATTATTTCATAATTTAGCACTTATTTAATGAATCTATATTTATGCTCTTAGAATAGGCATTATTAAGCAGTATATTCTATCTTTTTTCACATAATAATACTCTTAAGTTCACTCATTCTCTTTCTTACTTTGCAATTTGGGTTGTTTTCTCTACTAAACCCAAAAAACCCCAATAATTAATCTCTTCAAAACAATTTACTAAAATATCTATTTAAAGGGTTTCATGATTTTAATACAAAATAAGTATTCAGATGATTTAACATTATAAAATATTTATAAAAAATAATTTTGATGATCTATTAATAATCAATAATTAATTATAAAAAATTATTCATTTTATTCTGAAAAAATTTATCAAAAAATAAAAAACTGTTTTAATTTCTGATTATACAATAGTTGGTGATCTTACCTAGGTAATTTATCATTTTAAATTAACAATTAAATTTTAGACAAATTAAAAACAAAATATTAATAATTATGATAAAAAATTCATATTCATAGATAAAAAATAAATTATATCTTGAATTATTATGATAAATATATATAGGAATAGGGAAAAAAAATAATATCTAAAAGTGAAAGATAACATTTCTGTATTAATAAATAATTTGGCATTTCTATAATAGAATTTTGTGATAATCGAAACTTCAAACACTTTTTGTTGTTTTATTGATATTTTTATCAATAATATTAGACTATTAAAGCATACATTTAGAAAAAATTGTAAATTCAGCCAATAATTAAAATTCTAAATATTCAAATTACTCCAACTATGTTATATAATAAATATGATACTTAGTTATAATAATTCTAGTTTATATATTGAAATTTAAATTATCAATGAATTAAAATCAAAGATCATTGATTATTATTCATGTAGGTTTTCTTATTCTCAATGATTCTCTTTTAGCTTTGTATTAAGTTTTAAATTTAGTATATTCAACATTTTCAGCATATAAAGATTTAACAATGTTGATTATTTGAAATTTTATGATTAATTTTTTATTTATCTTTTGGCGAGCTACCATGAAAAAACTGATCGTGGTAGCTCGCCATTTATTATGTTAATAACTTATTTATTTTTAATTATCTTAATTGTTAATATCATGAATTTCTTATTTAAACTATCATTGTTTTGTTGTTTATTGTGAATAAAGTATCTTATATTATTAAAAGGTTCTATATTGTAGAGTGTAAACATACATTTGTATTTACCAGGCATAAAAAGTTTAACTTTGAATTTTTATAAATGTACTTCTGTTTTATTAGAGTATTTTATTTACTATAGATAATTTAATTTAAACCAATCTAAATTATTAAATATAAAAATACTTAAATTTAATTTGCTACTATTTAACATATATTAATAATGCTTATATAGTATCATTTAAGAAGTTAATTTATATAAATGAAAGTTCACTTGTTATGCATAGTAACAATAAACTGGGATTTATTTATCTATTATATCAAACACTAAAATTAATTGATGATTTATCTATAAGTTATACTTCATAACTTGAAACAAGTTTAATATAAATAAAATATGTCCAACAAATGAATCAACAAAATTTATAGAAATTTAATATAATAAATATGGCGAGCTACCACGATCAGTGTTTTCACGGTAGCTCGCCAAAATAAATATAAATAAAATAAATAAACTATTGAAAAAGTGATAAAAAGGACTGTGTGTGAATTAAAGATGGATACTAATTAAACAAAAACTCAAAATTTGTTGGTGAAAAAAGAAAAAATCACTAAGCAGACCACTTAAACTTGATCTCTATGATCAAAAATCTCAATTCATTGAGAATTCAAATATAGTAAAATTAAATATATTAATTATAACAATGATTTAATTTAATTATATATCTCGGATCAATAATTTTGAATATTTAGAATTTTAATTATTAGCTGAATTTACAATTTTTTTTAATTATTAGGATTTTAATAGTATTGGAGACAATTATAGTTTAAATATTCATAATTTAATTTAAATTAATACGAGGGCATTGTAAATATTTCCCAAAGAATATAATCTTAGAGTCATGCGGTAGTTCTCGAAATTCATTATTTAGAAAATGATATTTTATTATTTCTATGGTAGATTCATTTTTTGGGCTTGGCTTGATAATTGTTTAATAGGCTGCTCTCTTAGACCTCCATTAATTTAATACTCGCATAGGTGTTGATTTATTATTTGATAAGAATTTCTTTCACTCTTGCATGTAAAGAAATAATTTATTTGACATGTTATTCTCTTTTATTATTATTACTCGAGCTCATTTATCTCAAGAATTGTCTCCGTAACTTCAATCATTGCTTTTTGGGAAATACGATGAGTGCCAAATACATTTTCTAAATTTCATATTGCAGAGACCTGCGCTAATTGAGCTATGTTTAGATAAATAATATAAACTATTAGAGGGTTTTGGGGTCTGAATGTATTATTAGATATAGGCTTGAACCCCATTTACTCTGCTTAATAGTTATGATGGATAATTAATAAAGTAATTAATATTTTTTATAAATATAGAGAGTTAAAAATATTATTAGGCAAATTGAACTCTCTTACACATAGTCATCTTGATGAGATGTGAGTTTATTAACTTCAAGGCAAAATTATTTTAATTTATGTTAAAATCAAAGTTGCTGACCGTATTCAAATAGAATTAAGACTCAAGAATGGATTTTTAGTGCTCTAACTTTTAATGAATTCAGAAATAAATATAGTCATTTATTATATTAATTAACAGGTAATTTATTTGGCACGATATTATTTAATAATGAGACTTACTTTGGTCTGAATATTTCAATATCGTAATTGATATTATAGCTTGGAACTAAGCCTTTGAAACAAATAGGTTCATTAATGAAAGTCCGAGCTCATAATTAATTTTAAACAAATTAATAGGCAGTGATATTTTTCTAGTTGTAAACAATTAGTTAACTATTTTATTATAAATTCTAGAAAAGCCCTTAATTATATTACTTTATCCATAAAAATCAATTGGTCCTCTGAACTATTTTTTTAAAAAATAAAAATCAATGAATTTGATTGTTTGCTTTTTTTAAATAATATATTGATATTAATAAATTATTTAATTTATTCTTTGAAATTATTGAGTTTCTCTTAGATCCTTTTGCAAGAAAAGTTAATTGACTATTGAAGCATAGCTTATTCTATTGCTTTTATTCAATTTTTATTGATGATTTATGGTATTTTTTTTAACTTATATTTATTTTAGTTCTTATAAATTTTTGATCGGATTTTAATTTTCTTATTTAGGTTAATAAACTCTTTATGTCAGTACTCCTAAAAATTCCCAAACTAAATTGATTAATTCTTTTTTTCAATTATTTTTTAAAGTTATTCAAAGTAAATTTAAGATTATATAAAGACCAAGACGATTGTAAAAATTATTATAATTTTGAATTAATGATGATATAATTTAAAACTCTAATAATACACTCTTCATTCTCTTAAGCATATTGCTTATTTAACTAACTTTATTTGATCATTTTCTCAACCGTCGGCAGTTTTATAAAAGTGCCGACGGTTGCTGCTAAAATTTAAATTTTGCAAAAGATTTTATGACTTAATAATTAAACTATTCCCAAATCACAATTATAGTTAACTAAGTTCAGGATTCAAAACTCCTAATAGTTTTTACTAATCCTTAAGGAAGTATATTAATCTTGAAAGAATAGTTAAAATTATATAAATTCAGCTATTAATAATAATTGCCTGGAATATTATTCTTTAATATAGAATTCATATTTGTATACATAATCTGTAAAGATTGCTATAGATCCTAAAGGATTAAAGGAATTTGTTAGGATAATTGAATCCTTAATCTTCATAATTCTGATAAAAAAGCAATTACATTTAATGTATCATTATATTAAATAAACTGAATAATTATAAAAAATGCAGCAACTGACGGCACTTTTCAAAAACTGCCGACGGTTGAAAAATAAAGCTAATTATATTAAAAATTATTTTATTAATCATATATTACTCTAGATCATTTTACTTAATATTAAACAAAGTATGAACCTAAACATAATTGAATATAAGTTTTACACACGTCATGGTTTTTATAGATTATAAGTAAAAAATAAAGGTTAGTTTTATCTTGAAGTAAAAGTAACAACAAATTCTAACTTTTGCTAATATTTTAATATGAAATATTAATTCTATATAACTTGATTAATTTAAATACTTTTTATTTTGTGTATTTTGTATTCGAGTATAAATTAAGCTAATTCATATTTATAAAATAAATAAATAGTAATAAATTATCTAAAACCATTATTGCTTAGATTTTGTTTTTAAATCATTTATAAAATAATTTATTAAAAACTTAAACATGGATCTATAAATTATAAAACAAAATAAACTTTAAAATGAAAAACATTAAAAAAGTTTATACAAATTTCTGATTTTTGTTATTTTTTAATACATAAACTATTTAAATACTTTGTGATATGTTAATTTTCTATATATTAAATTAAAATATGATTATTTATAATGTTTTTACTATAGATTTCCTTAATAAATTAAATTTTCGTTAATTAATTAGAATTGGATTTTGAATCCTGTTTTTAAAGCATATGACTTAAAGGGAATATCAGATTTTAAATATGGGACCATACAATCAGCTGAGAGTGTAACATTTAAGAAAATTCTTGATATAAGGTCCATATCTTTACATTACAAAGCCCTAATTATATTTTATTTTTAATTGGGAATCTCATTATGCAAAAGTATTACAGAGCATTCTTATAAAATATTCATTCAATCATAGAATTTATTTACTGAGGGTTGTTCAAGTATTAATGTTGAAAATAAATTCATAAGTAATTGGCATTCAAAGTTAACCAAAAATACCAATAAGTGTTATTAATTTATAGAAGTGTAAATTATCTTTTATATTCTTAATTATATAACCAATTACTAATGAAATGTACTTTGTAAAAGACTAGGTTAACTAAATTTGGTTATTGGCGTCCTCCAGTCACAGATGACGTCCTCCAGTCACAGGTGACTTTCTCCAGTCACAGATGACGTCATCCAGTCACAGTATTATAAATATGAAAATTTATTTGTAATAAACGTGCAAAGCACTAAATCATTTCCGGCAGGGTCTTAGGACTGCTGCAACCACTAGAATTTCGGGATCACAAGTAGTGGAACCTTTTGTTCGCAACCATAAGAAAATAAATATTAACATGGGTCAAGTGGCGGTAACCCCTTTAAATATTTAGAGGCAAAGCCTCCGAAAAGACTTTTATGATAAATAATATGTTTTTATTTAGTGAACGAAACCTTGTAAACCCACTTATCTTTGAACTATTCTTACCTGAAGAAGCAATATTCGATAGATAAGAAAGGCTAGTTTGGTTAATTGAAGAGTCTTTAAAGATGCAAAATTTTTACAGTTGAAAATAGAACAAAAAAAACTATAGAAGACTTGTTAGCTTATTTGTCCCATATATTAGTTTTGTACATACCTAAGGCTGGTAATCAAATTTTTGAATAAATGAAAGAATCATGTCATGCATGTTCACAATATTAATGCAAACATTATAGGATGATGATACAAATAAATCCAATTAAAGGAGTTTTGCCTTACTCGAATATTGGGTCAAGCATGTGAACAAAATGATGCCCAGCTACCCAGACATAATATAAGATTTTTAGACGAATATTGTGGCGAAAAAATCTTTAAAAAATAAGAATTAATTAAGCTTTTAAAGATACATACTCAATGCATTTTCATATTGCGAGAAAAAAAATTTTATAATTAATTATTAACGATTAAGTTTTAAAGATTTCATTTAAGTTAATATACAAACCAAAATCTTTTTACAAAGTAATTGCATCCGATTCTTGTCAAGGTTGCCAACCCATTGACCTCAGCAATTATCTGTTTCACTTTGGTTGCGAACAAGTGGATCCACCCTTTTTGATCCCGCACCCCAAGGGCACTGCCGGAAAAGTTCATAGAAAAATCTTTTATAGTGCTTCGCACATCTATTACATTAAAATTTCCATATTTATTATAATGTGACCTCCTGACGTCATCTGTTACCTCCAGACGTCACCTGTGACTGGAGGACGTCAATACCCCTAAATTTAATCGTAAAATAATTAAATTAGACCTCTTCAGTAAATTTAAATATTTATAATGTAAGGTCCTTTTTTGTCGGAAAGTAAGAGGCTTAAATTGTATTTTAAATCGAAATTTTATCTAAAAAATTTTTGTGAAATTATATACATTCATACATCAATTTAAAATGATAAAAATGAATGACTCGCTCTTGACTCTTACCTTAAATTTTTATTGAATATTTATAAAATCGTATTTTATTATAGGATAAATTACAATTATTTAAACAGATAATCCTAAATAGATTATGACGTCAGAGTAGAGCAGAGACCACGACAACCATTCAAACTAGGCATATACAATTAAATTATCATTTATAGAATTAAAAATCAATAACTCGAGAATTTTTTTCAGTTCTATTATACAACTTACTCAACATTTTATTTCTATTAGAGTGTGGAATATTGTATTGCTGATTAGTAATTTAATGTAATTAGAATAAAATTCCTCTCGCTATTTGTCTAAATAAATAATACAAAATCTTTCATTCTAAGACAATAAAACAATTCTAACAATTACTAGTCATAGTTACGCTTTATTTGGTCCGTAAATATCTTGCAATTCATATAGCAAAAAAGATTTGGGGTTTCGGTATTATGGGTAAATTAATTACACATGGAGTAATTTTTCTTAAGTATGATGGAGAGACTCAATAAGTTAAATCATCTTATATTGTAACATTTTATTTAACTTGACTTAATAAGAATATTGTAGATGTATAGGAATAAGAATTACGATAACTTTTATGTGCAGGAGATTAATTCTACTACAAATTATCATTTAAAAGCACAAAACTATTAAAAAACTAATTACTTAAATAAATCCTTCAATCAAGATCTTTTATTTATATTTTAGTAAAATTATGAAAAAATTTCTAGATATTATAATCAGATCAAATTGAAATATTTTTATATTGCATCTTTTTTTTATAATGAAATTTATTTATAAACTTATTCAGTGTATAAAAACTTATTAAAGTCGATTTGATTATAAAAATTTTTAGTAATAAAATATATTATTAATAATTTTCTTTCACTAATTACAGTAAATTGTATATCTAATGTGGTTTTAAATACTCATCAATGTGTTTCTTATTTTTTCTCTCAATTTAACTTATTTAAACAATTTATAATTGGTAAAGTGAATAAAATGAAATGATTGAATGTGATTTAGACTTAATTTATTTACAATTAAGATATTTATGAATTATTATAAGAAGGAAGAAAGAATTCGTTTTAATTTACTCAAGTCATTAAGCAATTTATTATTTTTCGCGTTCTCAACTCTTCTTACTGAAATTTTTCCAACAAACTTCAAAACAAGAGAGAAGTGGGGTATGGGCTCAATTAAATGGAATATTTTGCCAATGGCTGCAATTATTCGAAGCTTTGATATATAAATTTACGTTATTTATTTACCTAAGCATGATATATTATCAATAAGCTAGATGAAAACCTTTTTGGGCTATAAAATGTATAATAAGAAATAAAAAGTATTGCAGCGATGATAATCGTAGAGATTTCTATAGATAATGAATTTTTAATTTAAAAATTATTCATAGTTAAATATAATCTGAAAATATATGCATTATTTTCAATTTAAAATGATGGGGTCACCAAATTTCAAGCTACTATAGATAATAAATTCTAATATAATTATCAATTTTTTTCTCAATTGACTTATTAGATCAGTTTTTCTGTTTACAACTTTAGTTAGATATTGTTTTGAATTTATTATTTAACACAAATTTTAGATAAAGTAAGGATATATTTGAAAATAAAATATACTAAATATATTAATTTACAATTGACATGTTAATATTTTTTACTCTATAATCAAACAAATTACATAACGAAGATTTTTAGACTTTACTTTCACGTTTGCCAAAAAAGTAATACTCTGAAAAATAAAAAATTAATATATCACTCTCACAATAAAATAACATTTAGTAATAAATAAGCTATACATTTAAATATTTATAATATATTTTTCATGCAAACTATATAAAGCTATTAATTGTGGTTTCTTTATTTAATAAATGGAAGTTACTCTACATTAATTTATTACTTCTTATTCTTTTATATTTCATAAAAGAATATCAACAATAATCATTATGTGAAATTCTATAGACACTACAGACAGCTTGATGCAAATGGTACAACAAAGATATAATCTGTTTAATTAAATCATCTAATATATATTAAACACTTATTTTATTCACATAAAACATGAACTTTTTCAGAACATCAATAAGTCCTTAAACTTAAAAAGATTTTGTCACTAAAACATCTAATTATGGGGTTTTGGGGTTTTTAATATTTTTAAACTTTGTAAAAAATTATTATGTCTAACTTTTGAAAAAGTATTTTTATAAATATTAATAATAGGAAATCTAAGCTTTAAATTATTTTTTATTTGAATAAATGTTTAGTAAAATGCATTATTAAATTATTAATTTATATTTTATTTAAAATGGGTTTGTATTTCTTGTCAACATTCGTAAAAGATTTTACTTTAGTTGAGCCAATATGTACTTCAACATTCTCATTAATAAGAGAAAATAATAAGGATCTAGATAACTCAACATTTAATTTTATTTATTTCATTATTTTTATATATATTCCTAAATGACATTATAAATTAAACATCCTTGAGAAAGATAAATCAGCTTTTAATTTTGGCATCAAATTTATTTAAAGAAATTACCCAAATTAAAAATCAATTTATCTAGCTCTATTGGTGCGATAAAATTGTTCTGCCAATAGTAAATTTAAGCTAATTTTGAATTCTGCATCTAACAAGTCCATATTGCCTAGATTTCAATAAAATTAACTGTCACGAACTTAATTAATTAATTAATTTTATTACTTTTCCAAATCAAATGTAAATTACTACAATATTTAATATTTATTAAAAGTGAAAACATAACTGATTTATCATTATTAGAATTATTTTAAATTGAAATCATTTGATGTTATAAACGTTTATGAAATAAAATTTACAATAATAGTAGATACGATATAATGTGCAGGAGCTTATGGAGATGATATTATGGCATAATTTTTTATTATTTAAGATATTGAGAATTAAACACACTAAATTACAATATTAAATTATCATTATTATTAATAATCAATTATTATAAAAATCTAGATGGATAATGTATTTTATAAATAAATTTATTAAACATAATAAATACTATGATTTTTAAAAAAAGTAATCAAGTTTATAAAGGCCTATCAAGAAAAGTTGCAATTCGTTGCTTAGTAATCAAGTAGATAAAAGAATCATAAACCTGCTCCTTCTCTCTTAAAAAAACAATTTCCTTATTTCTAACATGTTATAATATGTAGGACTTATATTTAAATTCCCCAAAAATTAACTTAATTAATGTTTATGTAATTTTTTTTAATATTATATAGTTCGGGTATTTTTATGTTAGTAGAAAGAAACGCATGCTAAAAAATGATTTTATTTAATAATAACTTTATAACAAACAAAATTATGTCATATTTCTTATTTATTCCTTTAATCTAGATCTCTGACTCTTAATAGTTCAAGTATATCTTATAATAGTTATCTTGATGTGATTTCATCGAAGATACCTAAAATTTAATATGCTGTAGCATCCAAATTTATTGCTAATTTCTCTTTTTTTAAGTAAAGCATTACTATAGATGCATAATTCACATGCATCATACCTCAGTTTAAGCAGTAAATCTAAATATTTCTCACAATAAATAGACCCTAAACTTTGCTAATTTATTTTTCTTATTTTGAAAATTAGCTTAATTTCTCTATTAACTCTTACTGAATTTGATAAATAAAATCGCTAAGATATCTTGTCATTTGATTTGGGGTTTTAATAAAATGAACGGCCACTAATTATAATTAATTTAAATTTATTTTAATTATTAAAAATATAATAGACTAATCCAATCATTAAGATTCCTTTATAATTTTGAAGTAATGAGTTATAAAGACATAAACTTTGAGGAAAAAGTAATAGATACTATATACATTCTATTTAATATTATATTACCATGCAGATACATATTTTTCATTATTCAATTTTCAATAGAATTTAAAGATTTCTTTTTGAGGTTTTTCTTCACTAAGAAACATATCTTTGTTCTTTTGTAGAAGTTGCATAAATTTCATTTTTGTCGTTTTGAACTATTTTTATCTTAGAAAGTGAAGATATGACTACATTTAATCACAACACCATATACTAGACTGCTCATTAATAAATAATAAAGAAGGTTTAAGATAATTCCTCTAATTTTATTTATTCTAATTCCTAAATTGATTCATTTATTTAAATTTATAATTATATTTTGTTTTATTATTATTATTGTTTAAGATCAAAAATAAAATTCTATTTTTTTAATAAAAGTTATTGTTTGATATTAATCTCTATTTTATAATTAGGAGAGAGGTTTAAGTAGATGACTCATGATGAAAAACAAAAACACTCCATAATCCAAAACGTATCAAAATAAAATATATTATTTTCTTCTCCAAAAGTGACCTATTCAAATATCTCCTTCAGATGTAGACTTTTATCATAATAAATTTAATATAAAATTCTTTATAACATTTTGAAAGCATAACTATATTACTTATAAAATAAAAAAAAATTTGAGAAATTTATTATTATCAAGTCAATTATATATTGTAAAATTTAGATAATAACTTGATAATAATAAAAAAATTTTAAAAAAAAGAATATTATATTTTAAGTTTATAATAATTTTGTGTTGTCAAAAATGAAGGAGTTTTATTCAAAATATTATGGTAAGAATCTTCATGAATAAGATATTTGTATTAATCTCTTTTGGAAAAAAAATAATATATTTTTTTATTACACGATTTGAATTACGGAGTGTTTTTTGTTTTTCATTAGTGGTAACTTCATAGATTTTGAAAAAAAAATTATACCAATTAAATCCTCCTAAATAATTTAATGGGAAAGGAAGTTTCTTGGCTTGTTAATTTAATTTATATTTTAATGAATTTTTCTACAATTAATTCAAACAGATTTTATTACATATTATTTGTTAAAAGGATAATTTAAACAACATTATACAGCTTTAAAAATGTTACGATAATTTTTATTTAAAAAAAAATCCATTTTTGCAATTTAGTTGTTTATCATCTCAACAAAAGTTATTATAAAATTATAAATATAATTTTTTACCAATTTATGAATCAATACAAAGAGAAAATTATAATTAAGTATTATTTGGTTCAGAAATATATTTATATCAGAAATATTTATGACATGTATAATTAAACATACAATCTTGGAACATATTGTAAGTATTTGGATCACTCAAAGTAGTTCTTATTATTATAAATATATTTATAAATTTTCTTCAATATATAAATAAATTACTTGCCAATAAACTTCCTTTTTTTTGAATGCCAGGAAACTCACCCCAAATAATTTAATACCATACAGAAGTTTAGTATAGCTTTATTTAATCAAGATTACCCATAATATGCAGCTATTGCAATAATAACCCTATAAACTCTAAAGTAGTAAATTTTGTTGATAAGTGTTTAATTTGGTTTAGTAAAAAACATTTAGTTCTAGCTTTAAATATTGTTTGATTCCTTATTTGTTAATATACAAATCAAAATACACACATAAATTAATAAAGCCATTTGTCAAGTAACCTTCAGATGAAATCTTATTGGTGCAATTTTAAAACCGTATGATTTAAGAATGGTTCATCTTATTTTAAGGAATATTTGCTTACATTAATAAAAAATATTTGATTTATTTTTTGTATCTCTTTAGGGCTAAAGTATGCCATAAAATGTTTAACTAGAATAAGAAGGATAATATATATATATCAAAAACCCTAAACTCTTTCAGAAGCTTAATTGATAAAGTAAACTATTATCGAACTCTCATTAGATTTTATGAATGGGGTTCTTACAAATTTTTTGTAGTTTAAGTAATTATTAGACACGATTGGGATTTTATTAAATATTTCATACAAACATAAGCTTAAAGTCTTAGGGAGTCCTCTTTTTATTTTTTGATGTAGTTTTATTATTATTATTGTTCCATCATTTTCCTTCCTTCACCTTTTAATAGTTAAGTAAGCAATCTCACTTAGACCTCCATATTTGGTACTTATTTAGATTATGTTTAATCCTTTAATTAGCAGTTTCTTCTTATCAAGTTTCAACTATTGGCATCTTTAACTTAATGACTCTGATCTATTTAAATTTTAAGTTTTTAAAGAATACTATATTCTGCCTGGAATAATATTTTTTTTGAAACTGAATATATTTTTCCACTGAAAATGCCAATAATTTCATCATTTTAAGACTTTACCATATTTATATATGAAATTTTAAATATTCTTTGCATGAATTTAATAATAATTGGAAATAGAAGTTCATTTACTGCAGCTTCCGATAATTTTAGTTTACAAGCAACTATTGTGAATGGAAGATTAGAGTCAATCACATTTTGTATACGATTGATAGTCTGGTAAGATACTGAATTATAATTAAAATGTGTTAGCAACAGATTAAACAGAAATTTTAAGCTCAAAGTTTTGGAGATGAAACATCATATCTCTAAAGGCAAGTGATTAGTGAAATCAGTATTTAAGTGTGGCTTAGCAATGATGGATGCTAGATGTTCTGCTGTAAAAAGAATAGTCAATTAGTTATAAAATAAAGTTGGATCTCTTTAAATTCAATGCTTTTAGATAATTAGACGATAAAATAAAGATCAACTCTAACATATTCTAATTTATACTTCTAAAGCAATACTGCTCTAAAATCATCTCGTACTGTTAGTGTACAATTATAATGAAACTTAAAGAGAAATTTTCAACTGACTGCTTAAAATTGACCTCAAAAATCGCATATGATATATTAATTTTAACTATATTTAAAATCATAGACTCATACATAAGCAACATTAAATTCACAATAAATTGTAAGTCCGGCTTTTATCAATCAAAACTACTAAAAAAAATTGGAATTTTATTTCTTAATTCAGAAAAATCATAAATCTACTTAAAAAGTGTTGGGATTTAAAATAATAGACATAAATTAGGCTTCAACCACATTTCCACTCACATTCGATATCTTTTATTTAAAAGTCAAATTCCTTTAATTAATGCTCTTAATATTTACATGTATTAAATTAAAATGTTTTAAAACTTATTTTTACTTAATAACAAAATAAAATATTAAATATTTTGAAATCAACAATTATTTTTAATTTTTTTTATTATTTAGGGATATTTTAAAGCATAAATTAACACTAATTATTATAAAGATATTTCACTAAAAATATTAATCAAAGCTGAAGTATTCAAATAAACTTGTAAAAAAAGTAAAATGATTGAATAAGGAAAGTTTATAATAAATAAATACCAATATTCATTATTATAAATGGCCTCCACGGTATGAATGAGTAGCTCAATTTAACTTAGTTTTAAGCTAATCTGAGGATTTAAAATCTTAGTCTAAAATATATATTAGATTATTATTATTGTTAAGTTTTATTGAACTAATTAATATATCTAATTTTAAGAAAAAAGGTTTATTTAGACATTATGGCGAATAAGTAACTGGGTTTATTCGCCATAATGTCTAAATAAACCTTTTTTCTTAAAATTAGATATATTAATTAGTTCAATAAAACTTAACAATAATAATAATAATAATAATAATCTAATATATATTTTAGACTAAGATTTTAAATCCTCAGATTAGCTTAAAACTAAGTTAAATTGAGCTACTCATTCATACCGTGGAGGCCATTTATAATATTGCTAAAATAGAATTGAATCGGGAAAATTAGAGAAATAAAATAAATACATAAATCTAAGAATATATAACTGCCACTAATTAGAGCAGGTAGTAGATCATATTTGGTCATAAGTAATTACCGTTACGTTTCTGATGTGTCGCCGTTAATCTGATGTTCTTGTTGTTTCTTCTATTCTCCGGATTAGTCACTTGGCAGGATTTCACAGAGATGTCAAAAATTTAAAGGAAATTAACACGTATTTGACAGTGGATTATTGTCAAATTCTGCGGATTTCGGATTAATTATTAAAATTTAATTAATATAATAATAAATTTAATCACTTTTTTTTAAAATAAAAATTTGACAATTTAACAGATTTGACATACTTGACAGGACCTATATTTTGGTCAAGTGATTTAAGTTAAAAGTGATATGTAATATATTAGTACCGTATATAATAAAAAGCATTAGTATCGCATTCATCTAAAACTTCACTGTCACTCATCCATTCGTTGAGGACTACTCAGACATGGAGTCAGATACTCACACTTGCACTGGAATGCAAGTAGACTGCCCTAACGCTGACGAAATTGACGGTGATTGCTCATGGGAGAGACAAGTCGCTATTCAATGCAGAGAAACATCAGATGATAAGGTTATGATTAGATTTGCCACCAACTCCATGCCAAACCATTGCATTCAACCAGAGACCCTCTTCCCAGATGCAAACCTAATCGACTTTGAGGTAGAATTCAGCAAGCCTGCTGCCCTTGTAATAAAGGCGTGATGACTACATCTACCTACTATTCAGAGAGAACTGACCTTGAGACCACCGGCACTCTCTGCATTGGCAGCTCCGGCGCCATTACTGATACTAATGCTTTTTATTATATACGGTACTAATATATTACATATCACTTTTAACTTAAATCACTTGACCAAAATATAGGTCCTGTCAAGTATGTCAAATCTGTTAAATTGTCAAATTTTTATTTTAAAAAAAAGTGATTAAATTTATTATTATATTAATTAAATTTTAATAATTAATCCGAAATCCGCAGAATTTGACAATAATCCACTGTCAAATACGTGTTAATTTCCTTTAAATTTTTGACATCTCTGTGAAATCCTGCCAAGTGACTAATCCGGAGAATAGAAGAAACAACAAGAACATCAGATTAACGGCGACACATCAGAAACGTAACGGTAATTACTTATGACCAAATATGATCTACTACCTGCTCTAATTAGTGGCAGTTATATATTCTTAGATTTATGTATTTATTTTATTTCTCTAATTTTCCCGATTCAATTCTATTTTAGCAATAATGAATATTGGTATTTATTTATTATAAACTTTCCTTATTCAATCATTTTACGTTATATTTAAAATTCAGGCGCAAACAAATTAAATAGTATCTCTAATAATTTTGTTTCAAAATTAAGTGTTTATATTCTTCTTAGAATGGATATTAAATAAGCTTTATAAATGCGTTCTTTAAGAATATATATTAATGCGTCCTTGCAGGAACTATTTTTGGAGGCACAACTTCATATTCGTATGGTTATTTTTAAGCAGTGTTAATTGACATTCCTGAGCCATATTATTTTTCGATGGGTGATCCTATTACAAAGTATTGCACAATCTTAGGTAAGTAAACTATCGAATAAAAACGACACAAGACTTGAATTAATAGATTTTATATCAATTTTTAAGTACAATCCTTATACAAATACTTTGATGATTAATTTTATTATTTATAGCCAGCACTGACTATACTTTTAAAAAGAATATTTTAAAGGGAATTAATGAACAATTATTTTATAATATGGTGCAAATGTGAATTTCATTTAAAAATTAACCTTTGTACTCCTTAATAATATATTTGTATCGTTATATATTATTAATTAATATTAAAATAAAAATTTTTCTTATTTTAAAACATTTTCATAAAATAATAATTCATATATAAAACCAAAAATAATAAATTTACAGTTTCGTACCTACCTACAGTCTAGACGGTTGGTGACCCTACCAATTCTGATAGGGTAGGGGTTCGAAACCCAGGGTTCACTGATATTTGTATTTTGTAAAAGCACCGAATATCTCAGGGTTCTGTATCTGATAAAATCACAGGATACACGTCTGGAGCTGGAATTGATGTTAAATGTAGGCAAAAATATTATCAATTTTTAAATCCGGAGTGGTGTGTTTGGACGACAGTCGAGTATATCGATTACCACACTTGATGCTTCCGGAGGAAAGGTTGGGCCCCTTAAAATTAATTTCTTAATAACTTAACTAACTAACTAACTAATAAATAAGTTTATTAACTTAATTAAATTCTCAAATTATTGTAGTAAATATTGATATTTTAATTTTAAAACAATAAATCGTGTTAATGAAAGACTAATATTTCTTTTTATTTATTATAAATAATTTAGAAAATACATATATTCATTGTATTTTTCAAGATTATATACTTTCCTTTAAAACGTTTCTATAAACATAAAACCTTCAACAACCTTAATTTAATACACTTATGAAGCATCTTCATATTACGAAAATGTGGCTGTATCCATTCCAAATGTCCCTTAAATGATAGATGTAACAACTCACAGATAATTAACTGTACCAAATGGGATACTGCCACTATATCAGTATGCTCTAGGAGATATTTAAATATTATATATTCTCTCTAAAAATATGTATGTAAATAGATATCTCTATACAAAAACTTTAATTTTTTATAAATAAATTATTCGAGGAAAAAATTTAAATTCTAATTTATAATAATAAAAGAATATTGCAATACTTTTCAGAACAACTCAGCAATATGTTACTAATATATATTTAAAATATATTTTTTCATGTATATTAGTAACATATAGCTGAGTTGTAAAAAAGGAGTTGGATTCAAATATAAAGGTAAATCTTTCATATAGAAATAAGAAATTAATTCTCTCAAAGAGAATTGTCAAAAATTGCACGAACTTATGATTTGAGTGCATTTTAATGAAATATGTTGCGTTTAAGTTTTTAAAAAAATGAGCAACCACTAGACCCTTTCCCCTTTTTATAATACATTTGTCTATTTAAGTAAAGTGGTAAAATGTAAAAATTTAATAAAAAAAAAATTAAGAGCATTAATAAACTTCTATTATTATAATTATTATTTTTAATTAAAAATTAATTGAAAAAATTATAAAAACAATTAATGATTCTAAAATAATGGCCAAGCTCGATGATTGTATTTGAGAAGAGTGTTGAATTATCCTTTTTATAATCTAAAATTTTATCAATTTGTCTATGTGTTTGTGATAAAAAAATTCAAATAAATAAATTTCTATTCAAAATGTGATGAGTAAAACTATTTGACTAATGTGTTTTTACTGCCCAAATAAAAAAAGGTTATGAAATATAAATAGGTATTTGATGAGATTAATTAGTATAAATATTTGTATTATTAATAGAAAGAACTAAATCATTACTTCTCCATTTTTTAGAACTACTGATTTAATATATGTGTTTCAGAATAACTAATTTATTAGATTGTTAATAATTTCTAGATCGATAATAATTCAGAAAATAAAAGATATATTTATTATGTAAAATCCTTAAATTATTCCACAACATCACTGATAATTCAAAAGAATCGGATGCTTGTGCAATCACTCCTTTTTTTTTTTAAAGAAGAGTTTAGATAAATAATATTTCATATTTAATTAAAAAATTCTAAGCAAAACTAAATTGATCTATAATTACTTTAGCAAATTGAACAAGGTAAAAGTTATAAAAAAGTGTTTGATAGTTTAGTACTCTATGAGAGGAATTTCAATCATCAAATGAATTTAATTTGATGACATAATTAAAAACTTTAAATAATTAATTAAAGAGGAATTATTTCTATTTTAAGATTCAAAATAGAGTTATGGTAAAGCTGCAAACAAAAATTGTTCAAAGGGAACTCTATTTTAATAAAATCATTAGAAAACTTTTCTATGAGTCTTTTAAAGATTTTTCTAGAAAAACAAATCTTATTTAAAATATTTAAAAATTTTAATTTTCATATATTCTAAGAGGGTATTTTCGGTTAAATTAATGCTGTTAAATTCTAGCTTAAGATTGTTATAATAAATTAATGAATGATAAAAAATTTATAGTTTTACAAAAGTATTAAAAAAATAAGGAGACTACTTGAGATAAGAGGATGGACTATGAAGTCAATTTTTGAGATACTACTCTATAATAAAAAATCTGTGTAATGGTTATCACGACTCATTTATGTGCAATTAAAAACTATCATTTGATTGATCTTAGTAATAATAAGAAGAAGGAGTATAATGATTTCCAATTTTGTTGTAGACTTAATTTTACTATTTTATACTCTTGAAAAAATGAACATCATATGTGAACTTTCTCTAAATAATATATGCAGAGAATTAATTGAAATAATAAAAAATAAAGATAAAAGCATTTAAATTCAGAACTAAAAGTATTTATTCAGCTTATTTTGACTTAAAAAATAATTTTTTTATTAATTATTCATCCAATTTTATCACAAACTCTCATTTTAGCAATCAAATTCTCAGTAAACAATAATTAACAATCAATCTTAATTTTTTTCATTTGTTTAATTTTACCCAAACAAAATCTCAACCAAAATCGATATAATATCAAATTTTAACAAAAGGCTAATCGAAGCAAGAATCATTGATTGCCACAAGAACGTCACAGTAAAAGTATACTTTCAAACTAGGATTGTGAATTTACTAAATTGTGATATTCAATATATTTAAGATTATAAATATTAAATATTTTTATAATATTTCCAATTCAATCATAGTTTTAACATAAATAAGTTTAGTTAAAATAAAATAAATATAACAATTTCTGAAAAACAAATTAAATAATAATAATATCTATATTTATAACATTATAATTTTTGCACTTTTTATAAAAAAAATAAAAACTTACATTTTAAGAAGTTATTATTTATTTTTTATCTTATGTAAATTAGTAAGATATTCAAAACCCCATAAACCTCCTCTTTAAATAAATAAATAAAGCTTGCTTTATTATAAAGACATTTGGTTTATAAAACTATAATGATCAGAGTTCTTTTTTTACTTATAATTTTTTATGTTTTAATTAGTTTTATATTGTAATTTAATTTTTTAACTTTAAAATATTATTTATATTTTAATATAATGTCTGTTATTGTAAATTTATTCAATTAAAATACTATTATGCTTATTTAAAGGTATATAATTATGTAAAATTAATATTTTTTTTCATGTACTCAATAATTTATTTGCTTCAATAAATTCTAATAGCTCTACATTTTTAGGGTAAAAAATAGTATTAAAAGTTCATAAATTAAATGCTTTTAGTTTAGTTCTGTTTTTTTCAATAAATTTTTTTAATTATATGATAATTGGAGAATTAATAAGATGCAAAGTATTTGTACCACAAATAAATTATTTAGACTACTATATTTTACTTATTTAAATCAAGCTTATTGTTCATTTACTGTGTGAATAATGCCAAAAATTAAGTTATAAATTTAATTTAAATTCTTAATTCACTTTCAATTTTATTCTATTATTTTCCTCCAAAAATAGAATTAAAAAAATTGATGGTGGATTAAACAGATAACAA